>JBBPBX010048597.1:9260-25689 GCA_038048925.1 Garcialebias charrua | reverse complement strand
AAAGAGGAGAAAAGTAAAAAGAAATAAAAAATAAAATAAAATAAAAGATTGCTTGGATATGTTGGATCAACTTTTGATTTAATGTCAAAATGTCAATAAAGCTGATCACATGCTTTTATTGACATGTGGTATTGATAAGAAGTTTTTTTTTAAAAGTTACTTATGGCATTACTTGTAAAAGCAAAGCACAACAAAAACTGTCAAGACAAACAGTCAAACTCTCCAGGGTCAAAAGGTGTCCGAGTGTCAGCAGGTTTTGAACGCAGTCATTAAAACTTTAAAGCCCAACACCCACCATGTTTTCAAATTGCATCGCCATTAATATTTATTAGTTTATTTAAAAATAATACAGGAGCGTTTACTTATATTGTGGAGAAATAACACTAAATGTGTTATTTCATGATTTATAGCAGATTTTAGCATGCAGCTCCGGGAAAATCTGCCCCTCTCCATATATGGGCATTCACAAGGGCATTCACGTCACCAGAGTGACGCCTTGGAGTTACAGGCGAGCAGAGGAAAAGAAAAAGGAAGCATTTTTAAATATTCCCTAAAGCTGCCTGTTGATTAATCCTGCTGTCGCTCACTCATATTCTGAGCGAGCATCCACTTAGACATACTAGTTTAATTCGTTTGATCGCGACAAATTCATTCATTTCCGCATCGACTTTTTATTCTCTCGCCCCGTGATGAGAAAGGCACCCAGCCTCGCAGCTGAGCTCTGCCCGCGCGCATGCTTCACGACCCGTGCTGCTGCAACAAGGCTGACGAGAGATAAGAGCAGATACATACACTCGAGGGAGCAAATTACACCGGCACGAGGAACTTCAAAGGTGACCAGCGGAGCGGAACGAGGAGCCAGAGACCGCGCGCGGCTCGCTCCTCAGGGGCAGAATGAATTAGAGCAGCAACAGGTCCGCAGCGGTGTTATAAAATAAATAATAAATAAAATCAGAGCGCTGGTCCACACACAAATGCACCAGGAAATATGCAGGAAATATGCAGTTTTAACGCACTCTCTCTCATAAACCTCCATGGAAACTCACTCCTACCTTCTGCCTTCTGGGTGGAGATCCATGTAACAAGAGGCATGACCCTTCGGGACTTTTCGGCCAGGTTTCCGGATTCATTCGGGAGTGGGTTGTTTTTTTTTTTTTTTTTAACCCTCGCCTGGCCCAAATGCAAAAATGAAAATAAAATTCATAAAATACTACAGTAATTCTCCAATATGGTGAATTGTTACTGTCACGGTGGGTGTTGTCCTTTAAACATGAAACGATATGTTCTTTCTTTCCAAGTAAACTGATATTTTTGTGTCAAATCTCAAAATGTTTTTAAAAAGATAATTTCAGAGCATAAACAAAATTTCAGTTTCTAACATTGTTAAAAAAAATTGTAAAATCATTTAAAACCACATCAAGCTTTGTTTTATGTCTTGAGTAGGGATATAATGAGCCCATCCCATCCATCTTAATGCCTGGCAGGGACTTACGATCTGCCAGTCAACACCTGCTGGAGGTGCCTCGCTCGAGGTACAAGCAATGGGGAGACCGGTCATTTTCTGTTGCCGGCCCAAAAGCCTGGAACAGCCTCCCCCTTGAGCTGCGTGCCACCTCTGATCTGACTCTGTTCAAAACCAAACTGAAGACCCACTTGTTCAAAAAAGCTTTCAGTGTGTAACTTTTATTATTTTGTATTTTAGTATGTAGCATCTTTATTTCAATTGCATTTTTATTTCACTTGTTCAAAAAAGCTTTCTGTGTGTAACTTTTATTACTTGTGTTATTTTAGTATGTAGCATTTTTTATTTCCATTGCCTTCTTTTATCGCTGTGGTTTCTTATTCTATTTTCATTGATCTATTGTTCCCGTTTATTTTTCTTTTTATCCTGTTAAGCACCTTGGTCAATGCAAGGCATTGTGGAAGGTGCTATACAAATAAAGTTTATTATTATTATTATTATTATTATAATGTGCCCACTTAACTAGAGCAGTGATTTCTAACCCAAGCCCCGGCCCAGTCCGGGCAAAAATTATGTGCTTGAAGGATGGGCTGGGTCAGTTCCAGGCTTTTGATGCTGTTTTATGAATCATACAGCTAAATATAGTTTCTATATAGGTCTCTCTTGTAAATGAGTCTTCGAGGCTCAATGAGAACTAACCTGTAATAAAGGTCTAATAAAAATAAGAATGCACACTACAAAATTGTGTTAATCTACTTGTTGAGAAGGAGGCAGGTCTGACTGGCTGGTTGAAAGAGGTAACAAAAATGTCCAGTTATGCTGCGTTCCAGTTACCTCGTAGTGTGGGAATTTCCCAGTTCCCAGTGGTAGATTGAAATTGGAACGCCTGCTCTAGTGGTAAACTCCCACTCGTAAAGTGGGAGAATTTTTTCTGCTCCTAGTTTTGATTTCAAGATGGCGGATACTCGCGTCTTCAGAAAGTAAACACCTAAACTTTTACTAAAATAACAGTTCTAAAATGTTGTTGCGTGTATTTAATCACACAGTGAAGTGAAGACGTTTGTTTTTGTTTTCTTAGCTGTAAAGCCAGTTCCCTTTCAGTCTGGTTCTCTCGGTGCAACATACTTGCTATGGGAATCAGCGCCTCCGCACGGTTACCTGAAGTAATACACTCACGCCTTTACGGCTAGGGCGTCAGCGTCGCGCCAGAGGACCCACCCTCTGGGTATTTAAGCGGCTGACGCCCATCCATCTTTCTCTTATTGCCCTTCACCTCGCTTAAACCTGAAACACTCTTCTCGGATCTTCTCTGTATTTTCATCGCTCGACCAGAGGTGAGCTTGCTCCCTACACAGAGCATACAGAGAATCTTTTCCTGCGGACTGCTGGGCTAGCAAAAGCTGGTCCGGCACATTTTTCCTTCACCCCGAAGTTTTCTTCTCCTCTCTCCACAGACCGCTTCGCTCGACGGCGCTGACTGCGCGACACCGCTACCCTGCTAACAAGTAGCAGGCTAGCCGGCAAAAGCGACACGAGGAGGGAGACGTCTCCGGACAACGTTAGCACTGCTAACGGGCTTAACTCTTCTCAGCCAGGGCTCCTGAGAAGGTAATGCGAAACCCCAAAACTCAAAGAAGACCAGCAGGCCAGCGAGCCCCAGCTCCCGTGCCTTTTCTCTTCTGCTTTTCTACTGCTTGGTTAGTGAACGCTAACTGCAAGGCACGCTACCTGCTAAGCTAACGAAGCTAACCGGCCAGCAGCCTCGAGCAGTTCAGCGAGAGGACGTCCTCGGACGAGGAACTCTGGCAGGCTGTGAGCTCCGGCTTCCGAACCTGCTTCGGCGGATCTGGCTACCCCTTTTTTTCAGCAGCGGACACCCACGAGGCCTGTCCGGTCTGCCCAGGGATGCTACACGCAAAGACACTCGAAGATTTTCTTGCGGATGACCCCGGAGAAAGGAGAGTGGAAATGGAGTAACCCCGCTGCTATCTGGCTAGCTCCCATGGTTAGCATGGCTAACCAGGAGCACCCACGACAACATGGGGCGGACGACAGCGTTGCTAACACGATTAGCGCAGCTACGAGTGGACAACGAAGAACTCCATCGTGAGGTATGTGAAAATGCTTGGCCTAGCTTGTTGGCTAACCTTCTCATATTTTGCCTGCTTCGCCATCCTGTCCAGTTGAATCGATGGTAGAATTCATCGCATAACTAAGTGTTTTTTACCGATGCTACGCTGCTCGAGGGCCCGTCTTAGCACCGCTAGCGGGCTCACGAGTACCTCCACGTTTAGCCCCGGCTAACAAGGAGACTCTCTGTCAAGCACAGTCCAGGAGGAGGAATTTCGGCTACCTGTTCAGCTACGCTACCTGGTCGTTTTTTCCTACGTCCACGACGAGAACATCGTGATGCTGAGAGCTTATCAACCCATGAGGCTATGGATGACTCTCTGACGCTAACCATGTCAGGACCCGAGGGGCCCTGGTGGAATGGACAAGGACAAGTGGCCTCGGTATCGCAGGCCCACCCAGTGGCGGCCGCCACTAGAGGGCGCTAGGGGCGCCGCTCCTCCTTGGAACTGCAGCTTTTCTTCTTCACCATTTGAATATATATATATATTTTTTTTTTATAAAAGTGAAATAATAAAATAAAAATATTTCGAAATGCATGCATATATGTTTTTAGTTGTGTAGGATAAATATTTTATGAGTAATGATTGTTTTGTTTGTTTCAAAAAACGTTTTCTGATTGTGAGTGACGTACTTCCGGTTTCCCCGCTCGGCGCCGCCTGGGGGCTTTTCCCATGCTTTTCCATTGAATCTAATTATAACTATCCGCCGCTAGCGGCCGTAGTTTATGTCCCATCAGTACAAAACTTTTGGACTGTACAGGTCGCATTTTCCCCCGCCCTCGAGCCTGGACTGTCTCTTATGCCACGGATCGACAGCACTTCCGGTTCGAGCCGAGGAGGGGGGGAGCGGGGGATTCCCTCTGTTTACAGTCAGACCTGATCATCACACGGACAACTAGCGAGTAGCGACGTTGAAACAGCAGTAATTATTAATGGTGCCTCTACACAGGTAAGCAAGTAATAATTAGTGAGTTTAATAAATCGCTGAGCACACATGAGCAAAGTTTGAGCTGTTTTCATCTGTGTTCGGGACATGGTGGTGTGTGTGGGACGGTGGTTGTTGCAGTCAGTCACAGTAGCTAGTAGCTGTGCTCATGGTTGTGGTGTACTGTCTGCAACATTATAAAAGTTGCTACTTGCTGCTAGTTATAAACCCGAATGTGTGAAGACGACTCCTGTCTGTTCATCTTCAGCTCATGAACTGTTTACTCCTCAGAGTGTCTGTCTGTGTTAGTTAACTTTTGTCTCGTTTCGTTTAGCAGCAGTTGCAAATTTTCTGATGAATAAATCTGAATGAATAAATAAACTTTAGTTTTAGTTTAGTTTAGTTAAACTTTAGTTTCATTATAAGTTGTGCTGTTGTTTCAAAGACACTAAACTTAAATAAATCAAGTAGCAGAAAGATTTAAGCATTAAATAGTTTGAAGGTTGAGCTCCATTCTCCCTGATGACCAGAAGAGCAAGCTCATTTCACAAGCATATGATGGTGCGAGTGTCATGAGAGGAGCCACAGGTGGTGTACAGAAGAAGATCCAAGATCTCTATGTAAATGCACACTACATTCACTGCTATGCTCACCAGCTTAATCTTATCATGCAGCAGGTGACTTCCCATATCTCAAAAGTGAATATTTTCTTCTCAGACCTGGCTGGATTCTCCGGCTTTTTTTCAAGATCGCCAAAGAGAACCAGTATTCTCGATGAAGTGGTGGCCCACAGAGTTCCAAGAGCAAGCACAGTGAGGTGGAACTTCCACAGCCGAGCTGTGAACACTGTTTTTGAACACAAAGAAAAACTGCTCCAGTGTTTTGAAACCATCAGGGACTCAGGACAGTTTGATCCTACCACTGTTAGAGAAGCTGGAGGCTTTGTTCGGCTGCTGGAGGATGAAAGCTTCAGCTTTTTCCTGAAACTGTTCCATCTGGTCATGCCTCATGTGGACATTCTCTACAACCAACTCCAGAAGCGGACCATCGACTCAGTCTTTGTTCAGAGAATCATGCAGCAGTTCACAGACCACATTCAAAAAATCAGGTACCGGTAAATTGAAATTAATGTGTATGTTGTGCTGTTTAATATTACTGATACAGTATTTTGTTAATGTCTTATGATTGAACTACTTCACATTTCTTGTTATTTTACCTGGTGACTAAAATATGAACACTGTTCTCTTATGGTCCTGCAGAGACTCACTCCCTACTATTTGTGGAGAACACAGTGGCAGTGTATCCCAGATGGCCAAGAAACGCCGCACACTGGGCCCTGGTGAACGTCAGAGGATAGCTACAGAGGTGAGCAGCTAAATGCATGATGTGTCTTTTACCGTACAATGTTTTTCATCATATTAGTTCTGTATTTTGAAAAAGTGAGGAGCACTACATCTTTCTAATTACAATGTCAATTTGAATTGTTGCTATTAAATGTACACATATACTCATAAATTGTTAGATGTTAAATAATTAGAAAGCTGACTAGCCATTTCCCTATCCTCTTGAATACCAGGAAAAATAAATATTGTCCATGCCCAATATTTTATTATTCATATGGAAGAGAAAGGTGCCAAAACCCACCCTTTCATATTTAGCATAATTGAAAAGCACAAAATCAGTCAGAGAATCTTTATTGCCATTTGCACCACATGTGGTACATGTGATGAAACAAGATTATGTACACAGGGTCCCAGTTACATCCACCAATAAAATGTAAGAGAAAAACAGTAATAACATCTAAGATATGAACTAAGAAATACATCTACTAACAATACACTAAGCACTAATATCATAGAAAGCATTACTCCAAACAGCAGCACAAACATGAGTCTGTATGAGCAGATGGGCACGAATGAACACAGAAACATGAAACAGATCAGCAGCAACATGTGATACTGTAGGTACTTTATTTTTGTACCTTTATTGCATGCTTTAGTATTTTTTTTGTTTGTTCTTTGTTGTTTTAGTGAGTTAAATTGTTGGTTCTCAATCTGAGCATTTCATTGTACTGTTGGCCTAGTTTTAATCTGCATTTGATAAATAAACACCAGAAAAACTTGAAACGTTATTTTTTCATTTTTGAGAAAATAGCCCCCCCTGGTGGTTAACTGAGGAACCGCCACTGGGCCCACCAGGTAGAAAAGCTACAGGAGCTGCAAGGGGCCACCGCTGAGATGCCCCTGCACCATTACAGATGCTCTCACTCACAGAAGGAGAGAAAATGCCGAATTTTTACCACCAGTACCTGTGTTTAAGTAGCACAGACTAGCTGGTTCGGAACGTTTAAACACACAAGAACACTCAGACCCTTGTGTAATAAAGAGAAATTGCCATCCACACACGACAATAAAATCTCAGACTACTGAATGCATCCTGGTCCCAAAATGGGAACAGGGCTTCAGGTTTGCCCGCTCACGCAGTACGGGAACCTGACCTTTTGAGCCCAGACTTCACTTGTAAAATGCTACAAGGAGCTGGTGGTATGTGTGTGCGCACTAAACATAACTCGTCTACCATATGTGTTATAAAAAACAAACACTGTTTCATGCATATACAAGAATGAAAGTACCACAGGACAGACTGCCCTGGTTCTTGACTCACCACTTTTGTGAAACACAAACTACTAGGTCAGACTATGAACCGCAGTGGGACACATGAGTTCTGCCTGACACAGTCAGATCTCGCAATGTCTTCTGCTGGGCAGACCAGCCTGCTCCAGAGTACGCGAGAGGGGTCGAAGGCCACCCCTCCCGCACTCAAACATGGCAAGCAGCAGCTAGAATCCCTCCCAGGCTCATGACGCATGCGCAGGCCTGGAGGGCGTGTCTAACAAACGAATGGGTCATCACAACGGATGCGTTGTGGGCTCAAGTCACAGTTCATCAAGGGACTCCCCCCATTTTTTCGTTGCGGTGCTGCGTTCAGAAATTAACCCAGCACACGCACATGTGCTGAAGCAGGAAGTGTCAACGATGCTGCAGAAAGGAGTAATAAATATTGTTCCAGAGCACAAACCATGCTCCGGTCAGCACAGCAAGCTCTTCCTGGTGCCCAAAAGAGATCAATCCCTGAGACCGGTCCTGGATCTCAGGACTCTGGGCAAGAAAACAAGAACTTTCAAGTTCAAAATGTTGACACTGCGGCAGGTCCCCCAGTCCGTGAGACCTGGAGACTACGCATGTACAGTGGATTTGAAAGACGCCTATTTCCATGTGGGCGTCTGGAGGAGGCACAGGAAATTCCTCCGGTTTGCCTTCGAAGGGAAAGCTTATGAATGCAAAGCCTTACCCTTCGGTTTGAAGACTGCTCCTCGTACATTTACTAAATGTCTGGACGCAACCCTGACCCCTCTTAGGAATCAAGGAGTCAGGATTATGAACTACCTGGATGACCTCCTGGTTTTTGGCCGGAAGCAGAATATAGGCCCGGTCACACTCCTGCAGGGTGTTCTCTCACCTGGAGTCTCTCGGTTTTGTCATAAACCTTCAAAGGAGTGACCTGACTCCATCACGGATTACCGTATTTCTGGGAGTGCAGGTCTACACCATCCGGTACAGGGCATGGCTCTCAGAGGAACGTGTTTCCTTGATTCGCCGTTACCTGGCAAAGCTTAAACTGAATCAACGGATTCCCCTGAAAACGTGCCAACGCCTTTTAGGCCTCTTGGCGGAAGCCATACCCTGTGTGCCACACGCATTGCTGAAGATGCGGGCCCTACATATATGGCTAAACCAACAAAAATGACCTGCCCCCGTCTGGATGAGCAGGAAAGTTTAGAATAATTTCAAAGTGCCTGAGGGCCCTGGAACCTTGGAGGGACCTGTCTGTGTTCACGGAAGGGGTCCCGTAAGGTAGGGTGTCATCCCGTGTGGTCATCACAACGGACGCCTCGAAAACAGGATGGGGAGACAGTCTGCAGAAATCAGAATGCCCGAGGCCTCTGGAATGAGCAGGAAGCAAGATTGTACATCAACTTCCTGGAGTTGTTGGCCGTAGTCCTGTCAGCAAAATACTTCTTTGGTAAAGGTCTGATTGCGGGACAGCACGTCCTGGTGTAATCAGATAACAAAACCACGGTGTCCTTCATTAACTGGGAAGTGGGGACGAGATCCCAAGCGCTTCTTAGCCTGACACAGAGGATGCTCACATGGTACGCTCCAGGATTATTGTCGCTCAGGGCGACTCATGTTCCGAGTGAACCAAATTACGGAGCGAATACCCTCTCAAGAGGGCTTCTTTTGGAATCAGAATGAAGACTGAACCCACAAGTCGTGGATCAGGTCTGGTCACGGTTAGGAAGAACCTCGGTGGACTTGTTCCCATGCGGAGCCAGCTCACAGTGTGACCTCTACTTCTCAATGTTCAGGGATACCGTGGCAGTTGCCTTCTTACAGAGACCTGCTGACTCAGGCACGTGGGCAGCTTCTACACCCACGTCCGGGGCTGTGGCAGCCTTCAGCCTGGCCATTGAAGGGAACTGGCTGAGGGCCTAAGGCCTGATCGTCTTTGTTCCAACAACAACAACAAGGGAGGCCCTTGGTGTTTATGTTTACTTGGGAGATGCTTCAGTGGAAGGGTTCCCCTCTCCTCTGACAGTTCTCCAACATCAGACTGGGCCTCCTTTGACAGTCCTAGTAGTTGTCTGTTCAAGAAGCAGATGAGGGACTCGTGTGTGCCCCTTGTACATAAATTTCTCCCCTGGGGACCTGGAAGGTTACCCTATGCTTGAACTGGATTCTCTACCTCCACATTGCCATCTGATTGCCAGTGGCGTAATAGGTCCCTTGCTCTTTTCCTCCTGTTTCTCAAGATTTCCAGGGAAAAAGGAGATAATGAGTAATCACACTAGCAGAGGACGTTTATGCTGTCTCTAGCTGGTGTTTTCATCTATGTGTCGAGTGGTAACATCAGGCTGATGTTTCTACATGTGGTATTTTCTTCTCAGGCTGTGCTCTACATACCTTGTGGAGAGCGGCTGGGAAATGCCTGCCGAATTTAGGCAGATGTTCTCACATGCATTTTGCTGAGCATTTCAAGGGCGTGAATGAATTACGTTCCCATAGCAAGTATGTTGCACCAAGAGAACCAGACTGAAAGGGAACTGAAAGTTATGCACCATAACTCATGTTCCCTGAAGGAAGGGAATGAGGTGCAATATCTGACCCTTTCAATGCTGAAAGCTCGGTGAAGTGCATTTTAGAGAAAGATGGATGGGCGTCAGCCGCTTAAATAACCAGAGGGCGGGGTCTCTGGCACGACGCTGACGCCCTAGCCGTAAAGGCGTGAGTGTATTACTTCAGGTAACCGCGCGGAGGCGCTGATTCCCATAGCAAGTATGTTGCACCTTGTTCCCTTCCTTCAGGGAACATGAGTTATGGTTTATAACTTTCAGTTTTTCTTTTTTCCCAACGATTTACATTAAAGAATTAGAGAAAAATATATACTGTATTAAATCAATTACCTTCGGCGGTCATCATCCTCCTCTGACATGTTCTGTGTCAGGAGTGCATATCTGGTTAGTAATTTATTACCATAATTTTTGGCGTAAAATCGCTTCTGCGTATAAGCCGCTTTGTCCAACTACGTATTGGGAATTATTTGGAAAAATCCATAAATACGCTGCTTCTCCCTATAAGTCGCATCTATTATGCGTCACCGCTATGCGACGCGTCAGCGCCTCATTTGCCCTGCTGAAAATGGCAGCCACAGATGCGAGCCAGCACGGAAGGACTTTACAAGATTAACAAGGTAAAAAGAATTATTTGTTTGCTGAGAAAAAAGTATTTCTTAGCTGACATTCGAGCACAAGGGTTCCTGAGCTTAACCAATCCTTAATCAATTCACAAAATGGTCAAATCTGCTGAATTTAAATGGTTTCGGTTTGACGTCTTCCAAACCATCGCGTGCGCTGCAAAAATAAATTATAAATAAATCAAATTTTATCTCAAATGTCTTATACAGGTCAACAGTTTGTAAATTAAACTCATATAATTATACTCTGAAAGCTTGCAATTTACATATGATGGTGCGTGGTTCTGTTATAACTCCAAACTTCGCACAGTTTGTTCATGGAATTGAAAAAGCCTCCTGGATAGGAGTCGAAACGTTTTCTGCAACAAATAAAGTCCAGTTGATCTTGTATTGAACGCCTTTTTCAATACAACGCCTCTGTTTTCTTGTTGCTGTGTTCATCTGTGACCATCTGCTCATACAGACTCATGTTCGTGCTGCTGTTTATAATGATGTTTTTTCCACTACATTAGGGCTTAGTGTATTACTAGTTGATGTTTCTCTTAGTTAATTCTAGATGTTATTACTGTTTTTCTCTTGCATTTGTTGTTGGATGTAACTGGGACCCCGTGTACATTATCTTGTTTTCATCACATGTACCACATGCGGTGCAAATGACAATAAAGACTCTCTGACTCTTTTTGATTTTATCATGTCCTGGACGACTGAGAATCTTCACCAGCATATACTCTGAAAGCTAAAAAAAAATATCTGCCGAGCGGTTTATGAGCTATTTATAACAATATAAACTGAAATAAAACAGAAGCTTACAAGACGATTCCGTCTCTAAAAAAACGAATAAAAATTCAAATTGTATCTCAAATGTCTTATACAGGTCAACAGTTTGTAAATGAAAACCCATATAATTACACTCTGTAAGCTAAAAAAATATCCGCCGAGTGGTTTATGAGCTATGCTGGTGAAGATTCTCAGTCGTCCAGGACATGATGAAATCAAAAAAGGCGTTCAATACAGGATCAACTGGACTTTATTTGTTGCAGAAAACGTTTCGACTTCTGTCCAGAAGTCTTTTTCAATTCTGAATGGAAGCTGTGAGAACGAGAAGTTTTATACAGGCTTACAAGTCACGCACCAACATATGAAATTGGAAACTGAAATAACACCACAAATTAACTAACATGCCCATTCTATTTAAATTGACAAAACGACACATCCCAGCTTAACAAAAGGGGGTTTGTAACACATACATGTAAATTGAAAGATCACACCTTAAACCAGCGTTTCTCAAATAGTGGGGCGCGCCCCCCTGGGGGGGCGCAGTGCGATGCCAGGGGGGGCCCGGGCTCTTGTGACCCAGTTTTGAATTTTCTTATTGCGCCGCGGAACTAAAATTCCTAGGCGTGTTTCAGCACGGCGCTATTATCTGTAGCACGCGTAGCATTAGCTTCTCGCTGCGTTGTCTTGTTTGGGAAAGTTATGGCTTCCTTGTTTAAAAAGACGAGCGCAAATCCAAAGCTGTTGTGTCACGCAGACTGGTGCAGACATGCAGAGGCGCGGAGCGCTCCGCCACGAGAGAACAAACGAGATCTGCAGCTGCAACACGTTCTTTTTTTTCAACACGTCTTGTTAACGGACTTGAAACAACTTCATCCCAACGTGAACGTCTCTTCTAAAAGCAAGAAAAGCAGCTTGTTGCAAAGACCGCTAACAGCAGCATTTAAACTTCCATCAGGTAAATCAGAACGGTGCAGATCACAGTCACAGCTGTAGAAGTTTTAAAGCTCTGGGTTGATGTGCTGGCTTTAAAGTTCGTGAGCTCCACCACAACATCCATCATGTCAACACTTCAGACTGTTTTGAAGCTCCGCTCCAGAACTGAAAGTAATAAAGTTCAGCACTTTATGAAAAAAATAAAACTGATGTCAACAAGCCCTGGAGCTCTGATGATGATGATGACCGAGCGATTTAACCACCTCATAACAAACGTTCAAGAAGAGGTATTGTTGTCTTATTAATATTATCATCTATATAATTTTTTAATTTAAAGTTATAATCTTATTAACTCTTTCTTTTTTACCTCTTTGTGTTCTTCAGGGAAATCCACCACATCACCTCCAGTAGAAGTGTGTGACTGAACTCTGAACTTTTCCCTGATGCATGTTGCTCAATAATTCAGGTAGAATAACCTAAAAAAAAGCTAAGTCTGGTCCTCTTCCAGGAACCTGTCCCACCTGGGGGAGCAGGTCCAAGAAGAAGTTGTGAGTAATGAGGACAAATTGCACTACTTTTACACTACCTTTTATATCTACACTACTGCTGATATATATATTATTTTTACCAGCCTTATTGCATATGCCACTTTACCTCTGCACACCTGCTTCTGCAGGACTTGGTGGCTGCAGAAGAGGTCATGCAATCATGTGGATCATCTGTTCTGGAATAGGCACATCTAAAACATTCAGAGCAGGGAGGCCTGAGGACTTGAATTGAGAATCACAATTTTATATACAAATTATACTACAGTGGACGTATAATAAACCTTTTTCTTTTTAACCCTCTTTTGGTATGTGCGAGGTTATTACAGCCACCATATTTATAGTCGCAGCGGAGAGTAGGGGGGCGCGGACAGGATTCTTCTACCTGTGGGGGGGCTTAACAGAAAATAATTGAGAAGCACTACCTTAAACAGTAGGAGGTTCCCTTGAGGTCTCTGTTAGAAGACACAAAACTGTATGTAAATTGACCAACAACACCTCCCAAACAACAACAGAGGCTACTCAGAGAACTTTGTTAGTCTAATTTACAGACAAGGCATCCCTGCTCCCATCCGGTGTAAAACGTTTCGGAATCAAATCCAAAACTGAGTTATAGGTCTTAGACAGTTGAAATCTCAGACCTCCTCCTCTGTTAAGAGAAGGTTTTTCTCTCTTAACATACACAGCTTCCTTTACCCCCCTCTCAAACCATCTGTGTTCTCGGTCCAAAATTTGAACATTCTGGTCCTCAAAGGAGTGTCCCTTGTCCGTGAGGTGGAGGTGAACTGCAGAGTTTTGTCCAGAGGAGGTTGCTCTCCTATGTTGAGACATTCTTTTGTGGATAGGTTGTTTCGTTTCTCCGATGTAACGGTCTGAGCAGACTTCGCTGCACTGGACTGCATAAACCACCCCACTCTGTTTGTGTGTGGGGGTTCTGTCCTTCGGATGCACCAGCCTCTGTCTGAGAGTCCGGCTGGGTTTGAAGTGTACTGGGATGTTGTGTTTGTTGAAAATCCTTCTGAAATTCTCTGAGACTCCAGCAACATAAGGAATGACAATGTTTTTCCGTCTGTTAGACTTTTTCTGTTCATTATTGTGTTTAACAGATTTCCTTGCTGACTTGACAAACGCCCAGTTGGGATATCCACATGATTGCAGAGATTTTTTGATGTGTTTCTGTTCCTTTTCCTTCCCTTCTGTCCTTGTGGGGATGTGTTCTGCCCGATGCTGTAAAGTTCTGATGACAGAAAGTTTGTGCTCCAGTGGATGGTGAGAGTCGAACAGGAGATATTGGTCTGTGTGGGTTGGTTTTCTGTAAACTTCAATGTTGAGACTGTCATCTCCCTCCATATGCACCAAACAGTCCAAAAAAGGCAGCTTATTGTCGTTAGCATCCTCTCTGGTGAACTTGATGTTGTTATCAACAGAGTTAATGTGTCTGGTGAACGCTTCCACCTCCCTGGCTTGGATTTTGACACAGGTATCATCCACGTATCTGAACCAATGGCTTGGAGTTGTCCCCTCATAGGAGTTTAGGGCTCTCTGTTCCACTTCCTCCATGTAGAGGTTTGCAACAATGGGTGACACTGGAGATCCCATGGCACAGCCGTGCTTCTGTCTGTAAAAACTGTCATTGAACTTGAAATAAGTGGTGGAGAGGCAGAGATCCAGCAGGGTGCAGATGTGGTCTGGGGTTAAGTTGGTCCTTTTGTCCAAATCCTTGTCCTGTAGAAGTCTTTTTTTGACAGTTTCTATTGCTTCAGAAATGGGTATGCATGTGAACAGGGAAGTCACATCATACGATACAAGAGTTTCTCCCGGGGTCAGCTTCAAATGTTGAACTTTGTTGGTGAAATCAATGGAGTTTTTAATATGATGAGGTGTGTTTCCAACCAGAGGAGCTAAAATACCAGCCAGATGTTTAGCAACATTGTATGTCACTGAGTTCATGCTGCTCACGATGGGTCTGAGAGGTGTACCTTCTTTGTGTATTTTTGGAAGTCCATACAGACAAGGAGTGGCCTCCCCCGGGTACAGTCTATAATACAATGATCGATTGATTGTTTTCTCCTTTTCGAGTTTTTGTAGACAATCAATGACTTTCTTTTTAAAGGTGTTAGTCGGGTCCCTCTTCAGGTGCTCATAGGTGTTACTGTCATTCAGTAGAGCGGTTATTTTCTCCTGGTAGTCCGACGTGTTGAGTATTACTGTGCATCTTCCTTTGTCCGCTGGTAAAATGGTGATGTTTTGGTCTTGGCTGAGTGATGTTATGGCTCTCCTTTCCTGTGGTGTGAGATTTGAGGGAGGCAGTTTGGCACTGGAGAGGGTAGCTGATATTTTCATCCGAAGTTGTTCAGCCTCTGTACCTGTCAAGTTGTTGTTCCTAATCGCAGATTCTGTGGCTGTGATTAGTTCCACAACAGGTATTTCTTGTGGGGAGATGGCAAAATTTAGTCCTTTTGCCAACACATTTTTCTCAGGTTGTGTCAAGGCCCTGTTAGACAAATTTCTAACCCACAGTTCCTGAGTATTTGTGTTGGAGCCAAACTCCTTATCTTGACTGATGACTTGTGATGAGAAAAACGCTCTCTGTTGTAATTTTAGGAACTTACTTTTTTGACGTTCCTTACTTTTGTGGTGCTGTGATAGTTGAGCCTTTTCAACAAAACAGGACACTTCTTCCAACAGAGGTGGTGGTAGAAGAGTGGAGAGCTTTAGGAGGCTCTGATCCATTTCAAATGAGAGAGCTTCAATAGTGAAATTGATCTGTCTTATTCTCTCATTGAGAAGCTTGTGTTGAGCTTTAAGGAGGATTTATGAGCTATTTATCTAAATACCGTAATATCTGTTTATGGTAGCTAACCGCTAACAACATGCTACGGTAAAATATCATTTTTTTATTTTATTTCAAGCATCTCATAAAGCTAGTCAGTTGTAAATGTCCATACAGTGATTACATTCTGTAAGTTTCATAAAAATCTGCCCTGTGGTTCTTGACTTATCTTGCTAAGAAACAGCAGCTACATCCAGAGCAGGAGACCGGGCAGCGACAGAGTCAGTCCGAGCAGAGGATGCTTTTTTCGGACAAATGAGCTGGAAACGATCGGTGGACTCTCTGGAAGTGTCCCCCTAGGGGACAAAAGTGGTGCTGCATCATTTTTTGCCAAAATGAAAAACGGTCATATCTGAGTCAAAAATGTGTCTAAAAATATGGGGGAAAATCCATAAATATGTTGCTTCGCCGTATAAGTCGCAGGACATGCAAATTAGTTAAAAACAGCGACTTATACGCCGAAAAGTACGATATATTTGGAAACAGCAACAAAAACAAAGCGTGCGTCCATCTTGATTTTCCACTGGGAGAACCAGAAAGGGTTTTCAAGTGGTAGCTTGGGAAATGACGTCACGACCACTTCCCAGTTTCCAGAATACGAGGTAACTGGAACGCAGCATTAAGCTCAGATGGATCAGCTGATCACCGGCCGCATGTGTCTCCAGGCACCCTACCATCATCTACGGTGAAAGAAGTTGCAGCATCTGAAGCTACAAAAGCCGAAGTGAGCAACGCGTTCAATTAAAATAGCCTTGTTCTATATTTTTCCAAATATTTCTGCTCTAAAATATTTTAGTTAATTTGTTTAATAGCCTATCTTTAGATTTGATTTGATAGACTATTCTTTTTGTATGTTAATATCCATTTGGTGGCTTGTTATTAAAAAAGAAATCTTGTATCTTCCTTTCCTTTCTTCCTTTTGAAATATGTTTTTTAAAATATTGTGTCAAACTGATTTGCCAACAAAAGCAGTAATAGCTTAATTTAATATACAGTATAAATATATAT
>JBBPBX010048596.1:0-17116 GCA_038048925.1 Garcialebias charrua | reverse complement strand
GGGAGGATGGTAGCTCCAGCCACAGTGGTGTTCTGTGTTTATATGATGTTAATAAAAACTAAAAAAAATAACTTAAAAATAAAAAAAATACAGTGAACGCTGGCCCTGCAGCCCACACATCCAGACCAGCCCACCAGGAAATCTCCAGACCCTCTCGCAGCCACATTGGACCTGATGGTCTAGTGGCAGGGCTTTTGAATATGGATCCGAAGGTTGCGGGTTCGCGCCCTGGCCACTACCCAGCTTGGGGTGTCTATGAGTGCACACCTATTTCTCCAGCTCCCCGGGCGCTTTCGGGCTGCTCACTGCACCACCTGGTAGGTGGTTGGGTTAAATGCAGAGACGAATTTCGTCTGTGTATGGGAACATACGCAGATGACAGGAATAGACATTATTATTATTATTATTATTATTTTAATTAGCTTGTGACAAATTCCTTAATTTCTCACCATTCCAGTCATAGCACCAATGGAAGAGGAAGAAATCACTTGCCTTTTGACAAAAAAACAAAAACAAAAGAAAAGGCCAGATCAGAGATGAAAAAGTGGAATTTAATACATTGGTGTTACATACAAAACAGTCCATTGCCGGACAGCAATTGCAATGGATTGGTTTGAATGCAACACCAATGTATTAAATTCCCCTTTTTCCTCCCTTATATGGCCTTTTCTTTTGTTTTTTCCAAGAGGCAAGAAATCTCTTCCTCCTCCATTGACACCATGACTATTATGAGAAATGGAGGAATTTGTCACAAGATAATTAAAATCAGGTCCAGCATGGCTACGTGAGGGTCTGGAGATTTCACGTGGGCTAGTCTGATGTGTGGGATGCAGGGCCAGCACTCTCTGTTTTATTGTATTTTTTTAGAAGTTTTTATTAACAACATATAAACACAGAACACTGCTGCAGCTGGGACTGCCGGCTCTCTTTATTTTTTTGCGATCTGTCAATCAATCCAGTAGTCATGTCAGCAAATGACCAATCGGCAATCTCCCTTGTCTGTAGAGCTGGTATGCAGTCACTCAGGGTGGATGCTTGAGTATGAAGTCTCAACCTTCTGCAGACGGTTCGCACTGTTTCCGCCTGGCTGACAGGACACGCAAGTATACTGGAGCCTTCAGACTACAGTTGAGTGCTACTCTCTGCTGGAGCATTATATTCTGCTATGATATTTATGTCTCCGGCCAGTTTTGTGAAACAAATACAATTACCGGTACTTACTTGTTCTTTGTTCCTTCAGTCATCCTGCCTCCTAGGGGTCCTGTCCAGTCGTGATTCTGTTCCTCGTTCCTCACACCTTGTCCTCCAATCACTTGCCTGCCCTGCCTGGTCCTCCACCTCTGGAACCCTTTCTGGATTCCCTCAATGCAACATCGCGACATCCAGACCTTTAAGTAGAAAAAGAAACAAATTAATATCAAGCTTTATTACCTGATTCCAGACCCACCTGACCTTGTCCTTTCTCCTCAGGGGTTCCAGGAAATCACCTGTAAATAGTATTCAAAGTCAAAGTCAAAAGTCAAAGTCAACTTTATTGTCAGATCTGCAATATGTACAGTGCAGGACATACACAGGACCGAAATTGCGTTTCTCTCAGTCCCTCGGTGCAACAGTAAACATCTAAACATTGAAACACTGAAACATATAATAATAGACATAAGCATAAAAATAGTAAAACTAACACTGTCCTGAGTTGTTTTTTTTTTTTTTTTTTTTTGCATAGTGGTATAAAAAAAGAGTATAAAAAGTATAACTAAAATAAACTAAAGGTTTCTAGCATTGACATTTGCAAAGTGGCAAAGCAGCGTATGAGTCAATGTACACAGTATATGTATGAGGTAGTAGTTGATGTTGTTGTAGAGGCAAAAAGTGGCATATGCAGTAAGGCACATTGGGCATCCCTAAATAAGACCGTTCAGAGCACACTGTATATGTACCAGCAGTGGTGTAGATATTAGAGTAGTGTAAATAAATGTAAACAGTAGTAATTACATGTAAGCAGTAGTAATAAAAGTAAACAGTATTAATAAATGTAAACAGAGAATGTAAACAGTATTATGATTATAGGCAGTGATGTAATACAGACATTAGTGCAAGTATGAGAAGTAGTGCAAACTGTATGAGCACATGACCGAGAGTTTAGTGAAAACCCGTTTGGTGACACAGAGTCTAGTGTTAAAAACTTTGTGTTGAGTGATAGTATGTGAGAAAGTTTTAGTGTTAAGGCAGTTCAAATGGGAGGGGAGGCAGAGCAGGCAGAGTGTTTAGCATTCTGACTGCCTGATGAACAGAGCTGTCTCTCAGTCTGCTGGTTCGAGCCTGGAGACTCCTCAGTCTCCTCCTGATGGCAGCAGTCTGAAGCAGCTGTGTAGTGGGTGTGTGGGATCACCTGCCATGCGGTGGGCTTTCCGAGTGAGGCGTTTGCTGTGTAAGTCCTGCAGTGAGGGCAAGGAGGTGCCCACGATCTTCTCAGCTGCTCTCACAATGCGCTGGAGGCTCTTGCGGCAGGATGCAGTACATGCACCAAACCACACAGTGATGCAGCTGGTCAGGACACTTTCTATGGCACCTCTGTAGAAGGTGCTCATGATGGGGGTTGAAGCTCCAGCCCTTTTCAGCTTGCGGAGAAAGTAGAGACGCTGGTGAGCCTTCTTTGCCAGTGCTGCAGTGTTCCTGCTCCAGGACAGGTCCTTTGAGACGTGCACTCCCAGGAACTTGGTGCTGTCCACTCTCTCCACTGCGGTGCTGTTGATGGTCAGAGGAGGATGTTGGGCATCCCTCTTCCTGAAGTCCACAACAATCTCCTTTGTCTTCTCCACGTTGAGAGTGAGATTGTTGTGTCCGCACCACAAGGCCAGGCGGCTCAAGGCCATTCACCGCTGTATATAATAAACACTGTTAAACCTTTAACTTAAAGTATTGTCTCATACTAATATGGGTTCCCTGATATAATTACAATGGTTTCATAAGATTTGCAAATCATTGCATTATGTTTTGCTTTACAATTCCTACATCACAACATTTTTTTTAGATTTGCCGCAATATACTGTATCTACCAAATCTAGTACATTGTTTGTTATCCCTAGATTAAAAAATAAAATAAAATAAAAAAAAAACATTTCCCTTTAAAGCTGGGGTATGTAAGATTGTAATGTAGTCTGTAACTTCAAACAATATATTTTTAACATATTTCTTCACTCTGTCACTATCTACTGACAAACTGATGTTAGACCAAGTAATCTCTGAAAAAAACTATAGTCCCCTTGCTTCTCTATCAGCATTTATAAAAACACTGAAAACACAGAGTGACCAGGACAATGACAGCCAATCAAAACAGAGTTGTTTGTCACGCCCCAACCCACGCCCCCGCCTGTCACTCACAGCCTCAGCGCCGCGGCTCGTTCTCATTCAAAGGATTGCAAAGCGATGCAGGACTGTTTTTTATGTGACATAAATGTATTAAATATCCCTTCTTCATCCCAGAGCTGGACTTTTATTTAGTTTTTTTGCAAAAAGTCAAGTGATCGCTTCATCCTCCACTCACAGGAATGAGGAAATGGATTTGTCACGACTCACGAGCGAATTAAATCATGTCCAAACGTTGCTTCGTGAACCTCTGCTGATTCCTGCTGGATTTTGTGATGTTGGACAAGTGCTCTATGGTTTTATAATATTTTTAAAAGGTTTTATTATCATATAATCACAGAACTTTGCAGCGCTCCGAGCGGACATGTAGAGGAGGCGGAGCATTCCATTCCAGACATTCCAAACCTGCGCTGACAGAAAGAGGAAATCACGAGCGAATTAAATCATGTCCAAACGTTGCTTCGTGAACCTCTGCTGATTTCTGCTGGATTTTGTGATGTTGGACAAGTGCTCTATGGTTTTATTATATTTTTAAAAGGTTTTTATAACATATAATCACAGAATATTGAAGCGCTCCTCCGAGCACACACACAGCAGGGGGCGGAGCTGCAGAACCCAAGTTCACCAGAGAACGGACAGTCTCCCTCCCTCTGAGTCATATATGGCTCTGAGGGAGGGAGCAGAATGATTTCACCTGCTGGAAATTTTTCTAAGTGCCAGGGCTTTCCAGAAATCGCAGATCCCAGCTTTAAGACAACTTAATAAAATATCATGCACCTTACCACACAGCTGAATCTATTTATTTTCTCAGTTTTGTATCTTTTTTCCAAAGTGGACTTTCATCATTTATGTGCATGTGCAATTTATTTAAAGCTTGTGTGCCTTGTTTGTTGCACAGCCATAGCATTGATTCATGTTTACACCTAAGCGCCACAATTAACGGATCAATATGAAATGGGAAGAGTGGGGAGGGCTCATGGATGTAAATGAAAACAAACCCACACAAATGCAGAGCGCACAAAAACAGCAAATACTGGCACTGCATTCACTGACTATTTCTTATGCAAATGAGCCCGAGTAAAGCCGCAAGGTAGAGAGGGAACATGAATGAAGACAAAGTGACTCAATGTGTTTATTTAACCATGGCAGGAAAAGTTAAATTTTCCAGCAGACACCTAATCCTTTGATTATTTAGCATTGCCTAACAAATTGTGCAGGAACGCTAAAGTTACAAATAGCTTTGGTTCAAAAAACATCGGACTCAACAGAGTCGTACACACTTATTACAGTAAGTTCAAGAATTTTATTGTCATTCACATGGTACATGAGATGGAATGAAATTGTAAACTCATGGTCCCAGTTACACCCCAAAATAGCAAAAATATAAAGCATAAAAAGACACAGTATACAAGGATCTACGATACACACTAAAAAAATCTAATAATGTGAAATAATATGATTATTGAAATCGTCCACTTGCTGATGGTGCATTAGCCTGAACATGAGTCTGTTGTGAGCAGATAGGTGTGAATAAAGTGCTGTAAAGTCTACCAATTAGTTTTGTCATGCTTCTTCTGTGAACTTCACTCGTCCACAACGAGTGGTGAAGGAGCTCCATCAATTGTTCAACTTCCATTATGAATAAGAGAGAACATCTCTACGACCAACAGAATGAGATTATGTACCTGTATACAGGTGGTTGCAATAAGTTTCCTCTGCAGGGTAGCTGGACTCTCCCTTAGAGATAGGGTGAGAAGTTCAGTTATCCGGGAGAAACTTGGAGTGGAATCACTGCTCTTCCAAATCGAAAAGAGCCAGTTGAGGTGGTTGGGGCATCTGTAAACAGACATCTTCCTGGATGACTCCCTAGGGAGGTGCTTCAGGCATGTCCGACTTGGAGGGGACCCCGGGGAAGACCCAGGACACGGTGGAGAGACTACATTTCTCGGTTGGCCTGGGAATGCCTTGGGGTCTTCCCAGAAGAGCTGGAAGAGGTGGCTGTGGAAGAAGATGTCTGGGCCTCCCTGCTCAAGCTGCTGCCCCCACTACCCTACTTCGGAATATGCAGAAGATAATGGATGGATTGGTGCATTAGGTATAAGCAGGGCTTAACCCTCTGGGGTCTAAGCCCGCATCTTTGCGGGCTGGACGTCATGTCTATAAATAGCCTCTTTAAACAAAGCACAGCTGCATGTGAAGTGTTGCATTCAAGTCTGTTGGACAGCAGAGACTCCAATCTTTATAAAGTAGTGTTTTTATATTGATTTTGTTGTGTATTTACTTCAAAATACAACCAGAAATGTGACAGATAATTTCTGTTAGAGTATTGCTCCCCTGTGCGAGCAATCAGTTGATTTTTTATTACCAAAAAGTCAATGAATTCAAAATGAAAATCAAATTTAGGAGTTTCCCTGAACACACCACATTGTGAAGCAACCAATCAGAACCGTTTTCTCCTCCATGTTGTGTCCTGCACACAGAAACACAGCAGCAGTAGTTTTGGTGAAGAAGGGGGGGAGGATTTCAGGCACTGATTTCAGGTAAGACTGGCTGTTTTATTTGGTTTTTATGATTATTTAGTGTGTCTGCAGAGTTTTGTAGTAGTTTTTGGTCTGTTTTTCAGAATGAAAGGGAAAAAAACACAGAAGATACTGTTTTTTCACATAGTAAGTGTAAATACTGGTAAAAACACGCATGGAAATTGCCCACTTTATGATGTGAAAATATGTATACTAATTCGTTTTTTACTAAGTTTGTATACAAGTTCTTAAAATATACCAATGAAATTTTCATTTTAGGCTGTCAAAATGGTTTGTTAAATATTTTTGTGAGTTTCATAGTAAACATATCAATATTTTACTAACACGGATTTCATTTTTTATGTTATTTTTTGCTCCAATGTGCTCATGCATTTTGTCAAAATCAAACAAAGACTGTAAAATCATGAAGCTGAGGTTGTCCTAAAAACAACAATACCAAACAAGGCCAGATAAATAGTTTTTATGATTGAAATATAAGGGTAAATTCAAATTTATACCAAAACGGACATTTAGACCTCAGACCCCAGAGGGTTAATTTGTAAACCAAAATGCCAGAATGCAGATAGCGTATGAGCTTTTTATTCTTCTTCTTTTATTTTTTATTTTTTTATTATTTTAAAACGTTGATAAGATTACCTGCATTTTGGTGTATTTAAAATTTTGTAAACATCTACATTTTCCTACATTTATAAACAATCCACTTCTGTCATATTTGCTATTTGGGGCAGCTGTGGCATAGTGCTAATGGCAGTCGTCCCCTGAACCGAAGGTTGAAGGTTCGAATCCCGAGTTCCCACACCATGTGTCGTTATGTCCCTGGGCAAGACACTTAACCCCGAGTTGCTCCCGGTAGGACTGGCTTGCACCTTGCATGGCAGAATACCGCTACCGGTGTATGAATGTGTGGATGAATGGGTGGATGGCTGGTGCTGTAAAGTGCTTTGGGGCCCCTCATAGGGGGCTGGAAAGTGCTATATAAGTAAGCTCCATTTACCATTTACCATATTAGTAAGCCTGAGAGTTACCAAATCCAAGCCGGATCCTAGCAAACAGTTACCGGAAGCACCCGGTCAAGAGAGTTCCAGGATTCTGTTGTGGCAGGATCTGGCTCAGATCAAGCCTTGAATATGAGCTAGAGCCATTTTGTGTCAGGGTGGCCTCCAGCTGTGAGAGGTGGTGTGTGAATCTATAAAGACAGTTAGAAAGGAATTACATATCATACCAAAACCTACCTTATGTTGCCCATAAGCAGCAGATAAGTTTGGGTATATTAGGATTTAAGTCACATCAAGGCATGTTGTTTCATACAGTGTAACTGTATGTGTTGTATAACCACCACTCACTGATGCTCAGGTTTTATAAATGTGACAAAGGTGGGGGGCTGATTGCCAAGGTTTGCACCCCACTCAGAGGATAAGGTTGGAGGTCTCAGATCTCCAATTCCCCAGCGACATGTATATGGGTTGATGGAGCTTTTTAATGAGAACCCGTAAAGGTTAGTGAGTATGTGGGCATGTGTAAGCCCACATTACTGTGTAGTTAAGGTGTAAAATAAGTCAGATAAACTACTTTAAAACCCAGCAACACTTTTTTTGTATTTCAGCACAATCGTTGAATGTGTATGTGTGTGGGGGGGATACATGTGTTATGCTCATGGCACACACCCAGGCAATAATGCAGAATGACTGGGTGTTTGTGTCTGTTTGTATGTGTGCTGGAACTCGTTCACACTCCACAGCAGGCAGCTGCTGCTCAGTGGAATCATCTCCATGGCATAGAAAAGCCAACCAGGCCGTTGTCCAACTGAGACGGATTTGGAGGATTTAAACCTGCTGAAGGTGAGACGCTCAAACACACATTCTCCGAAACACATTAAACCAAACTTACTCCAAAGAGGAAGGGAAAAAAGGATAGAATAGAAAAGTAGAGGTACAGTTTTTTTTCCTCTCTTCTGTCCCCCTACCTCCTTTAAAGTTCTCTATCTCAAAAAAATCGAGTTTGTTTTAATAATTTGATGTCACATCAATCAGGCTCTGTCAGGCGGCTGACTCAGAAACTCACTTCACTGAAGTTTTATTCTCTGTGTGCAATGTGCTAACAGAACAAAGCATCATTGTGTAATGACTTAGCAGTGAGAGGGAAAAGAGGTACAAAGGGAGGAGGGGTACTGGGGGGATAAAAGCAGTGTTCCTCTTCCGATTAAATTGCCTTTTAGATAAAAGTAAATCTAGTAAAAGCCAGAGGAGAAAAAAACGGGGGGAGGGATTATTAACGATTCTTTCCTCTAATGTGATTTTCATGCCTTTATATCAGAGATGAATTGGGTAGAAATAGACGAGGAATGTGTGTATATTCGTGTCGGGAACTTAATCCTTTTAGAACAAATCTGCATCTTATTGGACCATAAACAAGCCACCTCGAGGGATGTGAGAATTTGTTTAGGATTTGCACCAGAAATGGTTTGAATTTTAGCTCTTGTGTGTCTTATTATAGTTGATATTCCCTGAAGCATGGGCATGTTTATACATTTAGGTAGCGCAAAAGGTCATATATGGAAATAGGCCCTACTGTCATTTCTGATAAGGCAACAGATGATAGTACACTTTATATTTGGGCAGACAACTGGGTGGGGTTAGTACCATAAATATAAATATGACTGAACTGACAAATGCAATGTACAGTAATTGGGATTATGTTAATGCAGGATGAGGAAGACATATAGAGCAATATATCTAAGTGAGAACAAATCTGTCAAATGAGCAATTTCACTGTCTAAAATATACTGATAGACTTTCATTTATTTCTGATTCCAATTAAGAAAACTTCACATTTATGTAATGGGACATCACTCATTCTTAATTTTCAGAATGTCCATTCATTTTAAATATGACATTTTTTTCCAAATCCTTAAACATTGGAAAAAGGTTGAACAAAAAACTCTGAATCAATCAACTTTAAACATTATACATTTCAATTTTAACATCACCCCCCAATAAACTTCTAAAGAGAGGCATGAGGAAAAACATGAATTCAGAAAATGATGATGCCTGCCATCACTTTTCTCAAACTCGCATCTGACAGTAAAACAATGACCTCTAATCACACTGTGGAGAGCAAAGAGCAATAAAATAATGATCAGGGCTGCTAACTCCCATTCACCAAGCATAAGGCCGACAGGACCAGCTTGTACTCATTTCAGTTTTATTGAGATCCTGGCAGAGCTGACACCCGTGTGACTGTGTCCAGGAAAAGCCAGACTGTTGGCTTTTTCCTAAGCTCCACTTGGGGCAAAGCTGAGAAGCTCAAGCTATCATTGATTCAAGCACCTGTGGCTCCCTCAGCCTTGTAATAGTCTTGGTCTAAGCATTTTTTTCCATCACTCAGTGTCTACAAATTATTCTAAGCTTACCATAGCATATGTGAAAATGTCTCAAATAAAATGCACACAACAATGTTGTAGGAGAAAGAGTTAGAAGCCAACACAGAACTTAAGAATTAAACAAAGGCGCAGGAAATCAAAAGTAGAAATAGGATAAATGACTCTTTGAAGGGAACCAGATGTTGAAGTATCTTGATGCATGCTCAATAATCCAGGTAGAAAAAATCTAAAAAATTTAAATCTGGTCCTCTGGACGTTCAAAAAACAAAACAAAAATAACAAAAAAAAAAACTGTAGAATTAAAAAAAAAGCTAAGTCTGGTCCTCTGGACATTGAAAAAACAAAACAAAGCAAAAAAAATTGTAGAAACGTTTCGTCTTTCGTCCGAAAGACTTCGACAAAACGTTTCTACATTTTTTTTGCTTTGCTTTGTTTTGTTTTGTTTTTTGAATGTCCAGAGGACCAGACTTAGCTTTTTTAGCTTTTTCTACCTGGATTATTGAGCATGCATCAGGGTATGTAGAAATGTTTCATCTTTCCTCAAAAACACATATTCAGGGGCCGTTTACACGGCGCAAATTTTGAGTGAAACCGCTCCTTTATCTCTGCGGATGTGCTTATCGTTGACACGACGCCACTGGCCCCCCTCTTTGAATCCGATGGTTTTTGAACCCACGTCTCAGAGTGGATATTTTTTGCTGACCTCCCGCTGATAATGTAAACATCTCCCGCTGATCTTTTGTTTGAACACATGCGCGCAGCATGCACGCGCGGACATTCCGTGAAGGCGGACATTTCACGTGTCACACTGCACAATATGTGCTAAATTATTACGGTTTAACAATAATAAACAGTATTTATGTTAGCGTGGGATATATATATATATATATATATTTATCAGCGCTATCTATCTGGACTCGTTACGTTATTTAAACAATGCGTAAGCGTGTGAAAATGAAGACACCAGGTTGATTTTTAATTTATTTATTCAACACCACAAACTGTATATCACAAACACTGAGAATTAAATTGAACACTTTTAAAAACACGTTAACCAAACTGTTATGAACTGGACTCTGTTGTTTACATCCTGGTGGACATTGGACCCACATCCGAACCGGTCCGCTTCGTGGAACGTCAGCTCGACCTGGCAGGGAAAAAATAAAACCTCAGTTGGTTGTCCTGTGATCAAAGTAAACACAAGGAAAAATTATTAAGAACATTATGTACCTTGTAGTGCTGCTGTAAATCAGATGATTCTCACGGACTAAAGTCCGACATGTTGACGTGGTTCTGGTCCATTCAGCAACTGGTGTGCAGCTTGTTAGATGAATCAGGTCCCACTTGGTGTTAAATCTGTTGACTCTTTTCCAAATTCCAGCTTTAACTTGTTGTTAACTTGTTGACAACAACTTGTAGTTAGCTGAACTTTTAGCCAGAGAGGAAAACAGACGAGGCAGCACGCATGCACAGTAGTGAAGGTTCAAAAATTCACATCGCCATCTAATGGCCCAGCATGGTAACTACAGTGAATTCATGAAGGCGGGGGGTGGGGGTAGGGAGAGTCATATCCACAGAATTAGCCCGTGTCAACGCAAAACTTTTGCCTCTAATTAACATACCCCAAATTCTCCATTTCCCCCACTGTGTCCGTGTAAACAGGGCCTCAGTCTGAGTAGCTGTATCCAGCTCAGTCTTATAAATAGCACCTTCTCGTAGTGGATCAACCAGTTTGCTGCTGACAGCCAAAGCCAGCTGCTCACATGATCAAGGAGGACCATCAGCCTAACGATGGATTGATAACACCCTGATGGTTGTTTGCTATTCACAAGGGGCTGAGTGAGGAATAACAGCATTGTAAGAGGGGGACATATGATGAAGATGTGTTTGTTTCAAATATCATGCAAATTTTCCTTAATATGAAACAGAAGTGCAACTAAAAATGTGAAAAACTGTCAAAAAAGAAAATAAATAAAAAACGAAAAAAGCATTGAATAGGAACAGGAAACAAGGATGAACAAGTTTGTTGACCATGTGTGAGTATAAATAGAAAAAAAAGTAGTTCCAGGAGTGTTGATGCTTGGAAACGTGTCAAGTCAGTGTCAAGGCAGACTACACCTAAGTCTAAGCCACCCGTTAGCAAACTCTTCTAAAAAAGTAATAAAATAAAACAAAAAATAAATAATTCACAGAAAATGCTATACAATACAATACAATACAACTTTATTTATAAAGCACTTTAAAACAACACCGTTAGCCAAATTGCTGTACACAAACAAGTATAAATCTATAAACTTAACAAATACCATAGAAGTGATGAACTACCAGGTCAAAACAGCAAACAGTAAAAACTATAAAACAAATAACTTAAAAACAGTAAAACCAATGTCAAGCTGTGTTAAAAGCCAAAGAGAAAAAATGCGTCTTCAGAGCAGATTTGAAAACAGGAAGTTAGTCAGTTTGTCTGACGTGCAGAGGCAGCTCGTTCCACAGTTTAGGGGCAGCGACTGAGAACGCTCGGTCACCTCTCAGCCTCCTGTTGGACTTTGGGATGACCAACAACAGCTGACCTGCTGACCTCAGAGAGTGTGAGGAATGTACGGCTGGAGAAGGTCGGACAGATACTGTGGGGCGAGACCATGAAGACATTTAAATACAAACAAAATAACCTTAAACTTAATCCGGAAACAACTGTGAGCCAGTGTAGTGATTTTAAGACAGGGGTGATGTGTTCTCGTTTTCTGGTTCCAGTTAAAAGGCGAGCAACAGCATTCTGAACCAGTTGAAGTCGAGTCAGTAATGACTGGCTCAGACCAACGAAAAGTGAATTGCAATAGTCTAGACGAGTTGTGATGAAAGCATGGATTAAAATCTCAAAATAATGTTGTGACAGGAATGGTTTCACTTTGGCCAGTTGTCTCAGGTGATAAAAACTGGACTTGACCATGGATTTAATCTGAGTATCCAGTTTAAAATCACTGTCCAGCCTTACACCCAGGTTAGTTGCTGTCCCAGTCAGATGTTGTGTTAAATGACCCATATCAGCATGAACATTGGAACCCTCACTGGGCTTAAATAACAGGACCTCAGTCTTTTTATCATTAAAATGTAAAAAGTTGTGCAACATCCATGCTCTGACTTCAGCCATACAATCCAGAAGTTGGTTCAGGGAGTATTGTATACCTTGTTTCAATGGAACATAAATTGGGCTGTCATCGGCGTAAAAATGAAAAGAAATACCATGTTTCCGGAGAATATATCCCAGCGGTAGTAAATACAGGGAAAACAGAAGGGGGCAAAGTATAGATCCCTGAGGTACTCCACATGTGAGAGGAGCTACAGAGGACTCCACAGAACCAAAATGCATACAAAAGCTTCTCTCTGTTAAATAGGATCTAAACCACTGTAGGGCAGGACCCTGAATGCCCACCCAGTTCTCCAGACGAGAAAGGAGGATGTGGTGGTCCACTGTAGCCGTTTTCGCATTTACCGGCCCTCCCCAGTTCGGCTCGTCTCTGGTTGGCCCAGAACCAGCCCTGGCCCGCCCTCGTTCATTACGCACTGTCCGGAGAGCAAGCCTTGAAGTGGGTGGGGTGTTCGCTTGACGTGGGTGGAGTGTTCACTTGACGTGGGTGGAGTGTTCTTGTGTGCGCGCTTACAGTGTTTTAAGAGAGGACACGCCGCTAACAAGTATTTGTTTGCTGAGTATATATATTAGTGGTTCTGAGTTTAATATTTGTTAATTACTGATTACAAATCAGCTTATGTTACAACGTAAATAACACGAAGCGCGCACCCATTTCCGCCTTTCCGCGCGACCTGAATGTCATTAAACAATAACTAATATTGTCTAACTGTTGCGCGCAGCCAGGGTTTTAAAATATAACTAATAATCTCTAACTTCTACGTGCAGCTAAAATGTTAAGAGGAGTGATTCCTATATGGGTAAGGTGGACACCTGACAACCCAGTCTGCTGTGTAGCTCAAAGCGTTAGTGCACTGCTATTTTGACCCGGCGAAGCGGGTTCGCTTCCCGCCTGGGACAAAGTTATTTTACTTTTTTTTTTTTATTGGAGTAAATAAAAAGGAGTTTGTTAACCAAACAAACTCCTTTTTATTTAAAAGAAAATGTGAATTAAAAAAAAAAAAGTAAAATAACTTTGTACCAGGCGGCTTCTCCGGGTCAAAACGATAGTGCACTAACGCTTTGAGCTACACAGCGGACTGGATTTTCAGGAGTCCACCTTACCCATATAGGAATAATTCCTCGTAACAATTTAGCTGCACGTAGAAGTTAGAGATTATTAGTTATATTTTAAAACCCTGGCTGCGCGCAACAGTTAGACAATATTAGTTATTGTTTTAGTTATTGTTTAATGACATTCAAGTCGCGCTGAAAGGCGGAAATGGGTGCGCGCTTCGTTGTTATTTACGTTGTAACATAAGCTGATTTGTGATCAGTTATTAACAAAAATTTAACTCAGAAAAACTAATTCAGCTAACAATTGTTTTAGGGGTTTCTGTAGTTAAATTTGAATGAAATTCAACCCTCGCGCTGAGGTTGTTTGAATGAGTCCCGCCCCTGCTACAAACAACAAATCAAATGTGAGCAGTACATGACGTGAAACTGGGTCCGTGGGGCCCGGCCCGATAGAACCACGGTGGAGATAGTTCCAGAACAACGGTGGATCCCGGGCGGAAAAGGTAAATGCAAACATGCCGAACCCGGGTTAGAAGCGGGGAGAGTCGGGGAGGGCTGGCCAATGCGAAAATGGCTTGTGTCAAAGGCAGCAGTTAGGCCGAGCAGCTGGACAGTGACCAGAGTATGTGGCTAAGAGAATGTCATTGAAAACCTTCAACAGTGCTGACTCAGTACTGTGGTGAGTTTTAAAACCAGACTGAAAAAGTTCGAGAAGGTAAGCCATTAACTGTTTGTACACTATTTTCTCAAAGATTTTTGATACAAAGGGCAGTTTAGAAATAGGCCTAAAATTGGACATGTCTGTGGAGTCAAGACCTTGTTTTTAATCAGTGGTGTCACAACTGCATGTTTAAAACTTGTTGGTACCTGTTCACTTGCCAACCTACCATTTACGATCCGGGACACAGAAGGAACCACGTGTGAAAAAACTCTTTAAAAAGACGAGGTGGGATGGGATCATTTGGAGATCCAGCAGACTTCATATGGTCTGTGATGTATTTTTAAAAAGGTAGGGTGACAAGCTCAAACTGACGAAAACAGCAGAGCGTGTAACAGAGATGAAGGGGTCACAAGAAGGAAGGCTAATGAGAGCTTTAATGTTTGCAACCTTGTTGGTAAAAAATCTCAGGAAGTTCTCGCACACTTCAGCTGAGTTCTCTGGGCTAGCTGATTGTGGGGCACTAAGAACAGAGCTGATAGTTTTAAAAAGCACACGTGGATTGTTAGAGTTGGTGGAAATTATGTCGGAGAAATATTTGTTTTTTGCAACTCTAAAAGTGGACTGATAGAAACGCCAGCTGTCCCTCAGTGCTTGGAATGACACTTGCAACTTGTCCTTCCATTTTTGCTCTGCTCTCCTGCATTGGTGTCTGGCAGCACGTGCGACATCATCAGCCCAGGGGTCAGGCTTCGCTCTGGAAGCTTTTATCTTTAATGGAGCCACAGCATCTAAAACAGTCTGACAAGCTGAGTTAAAATGAGAGGAGAGAGACTCAACATCTGAACAAGGACCCACTGGATCCCTAGAGCTGATGGCAGAACTAAAAGCTGCAGAGGACTGAGCAGCAGTGGAAGAGTTAATGACCCGGTAGGGCTGTGCAGAAGCGCAAGGTTTGACTGAGTGACAGACGAGTGGCATGTCAAACAAAACAGGAATGTGGTCTGAGAAGGCAGCATCACAAACTTTCAATTTAGAAACATTAAAACCATGAGCTAAGACAAGATCTAAGGTGTTGCCACATTCTTGTGTTGGACCAGACACAAACGGAACAAAATTAAATGCATCAATCAACGATAAAAAATGTTTTGACCAACGGTTTATCAGTAGAACACATGTGAATATTAAAATATCTAGCTAACAGGATTCTGTCATATTTAGGCAGCTGTAATAATATAGGCACTTAGTCAGTTTACTAATCTACCTATACTTAGATGTACATTTGAGCAGGGTTTAGACTGACACATACTATCATCAAATTTCATGAGTTCTCTTTTTCAGTTTAATATTCAATAAATCTGTGACTAGGTGGTGAGATGTAAATTAACAGAAAACGTTATTTATGTTGGTACAGCAGAACTGAACCATTTAATAACAAAATCATAACATTACATCACAACATATTTACAGATTGGATCGATCGGAATTTCCTATAACTAACTGTAGACAGATTAAAATTTAGAGACAACAGAACAAGTTAAGGGTCTTATATAACTTATCTGTCTTTGATTTTTTTTTGTACATCTACCTTATAATGTTTTTGCTACTTTTGCATCTTTTTCTTTTCTTTTGTTTATTGTTTAATGTATTTGTATCATTGATGTTCATCATTCTTTAGTTTGTAGCAGGTCGCTTTCGTAAATGAGCCCTCGAGGCTCAATAAGATTTACCTGACTAAATAAAGGTTGAATGAATGAATGAATCTCTGCAGGCACATATATTAAAGTTTAGTTAACTGGCAAAATATATAGTTTAGAAGTTGTATCAGCATGAGAAGGAGGAAAAAGACGGAGTACTGTATGAGGAGAGGTAATATCTTGAAGTGAGTTTAACCAGGAAACACGACCCACTCCTGATCAGAGTCCGCTGGACCTAGGCTCGCTATGAACAACGACTTTTACCTTTTCCAAGATTCATTGTCCAAGCTATGGTAAAGTTGGGTTAGCCTTCAGGTGCATGGACCATCCATACCGCTACGTTTCTGAAGGCTTTCCAAGTGTTCACCTTTAGCGTCTCCTGAGATCTGCATCGACCTTAGTGAGGTAGTGAAACTGTTTCCGGTTTGATTTTCAAGATAAAAGATTCCTTTGAAGGAATTTCACTAAAGTGAAGCTTTTTTACAGCTTGAAGTGAATTTATAACTGGCGTGTTATAAATTATTTAACTGATGACATAGACCGTTGGCTCATGGTCATACGTCCCAGCTGCTTTGGGGAACCTCATGGTTTGAGTTCCTCAGGCAACTCATGGCTCAGACAGGAAGTGGAGCCTTAAGAGAGGAGGGTTGACCCAATCAAATCCACCCCGCTGATTGGCTGTTCATCAAAAATAACGGAGTGAATTTGCAGGTCAGCGAGTTGAAGTCTGATGGACATGCAGGAAGAGAGAACAGACAGATAGTCTGTTTAGCAAAACAGAGGGAATTGTTTTTAGAAACGACAGGAGACAGGATGACAACTTATGTCTACGACTTGATCACTCTGTCCCTAAACATTTCAAACAAATACTAACAGATTATTCTGACTTGTTCTTCAACTTTAGACATAGTTATTCTGAATAGAACATACAGTTTGATTCATTATATGAAGAAGTGACCAACGCCTTAACAGCATAAACCATGATCAATCCAGTATAATGAAGTTATTGTGTTGATTAATTCTGAATTAACACAAATTAAAGAAAGTCTCTTCTGATTTGTGTCTCTTGATTCAACTAAACTGGAATAAAACAGTGATTTTGTCCTTCACTGTAGGTTTTCAGAGAAAATGAGATTCACTTGAGAGCTTCAGTGAAAAGGTGAATTCAGGTGTTTTCATCGACAGTTTCAGAGACCAGGGTGCTCTATTACAGTTCCCCTTTTTGGAAGTCATTGCCTGTCCATAGGGATGAGTTCCAACATGAAAGGATACCAC
>JBBPBX010048594.1:0-25690 GCA_038048925.1 Garcialebias charrua | reverse complement strand
ACAGCAGCAGCCGTCCGAAGTGCTGTACAAGAATAAAAACAAGCACAAAACAATAAAAACAATCAATCTCAATCATATAAATATCGGTACATCACAAGTAAAACAATACAACACTAAAACAGAGATGTGAACTCATTCTGGTTTAAAAGCCAATGAAAACATATGTGTTTTTAAACGAGTTTTAAAAACAGATATTGATGGGGCCTGCCTGACCTTCAGTGGCAGCTCGTTCCACAATTTAGGAGCCAGAGCTGAAAATGCTCTGTCTCCTCTGGTCTTATAAAAGGTTTTTGGGACTGCTAAAAGCATCTGGTCAGCGGATCTGAGAGCACGTGATGGCACATAAAGTTGAAGCAGTTCAGACAGATAAGAGGGACTAAAACCGTTCAAAGACTTAAAAACAAACAATAAAACTTTAAAATGGATTCGAAACTGGACAGGAAGCCAATGAAGGGACATTAAAACTGGAGTGATGTGCTCACGTCTGCCTGTACCAGTCAAAAATCGTGCAGCAGCATTTTGTACCAGCTGCAACCGAGAAAGCGAGGCCTTATTTACTCCAATCAGAAGAGAGTTACAATAATCCAGGCGTGAAGTAATAAAAGCGTGGATTACGGTCTCTAAGTGGCGTCTAGAAAGGAGGGGCTTGATTTTTGACAGGCGCCTCAGATGAAAGAACGAGGATTTAACCATGCTGTTGATGTGACAGTCCAGTTTCAGGCAGGGGTCAATTTTCACTCCTAGATTTGTCACAATCGACTTTTCATATGGGGCCAAAGAGGAAAAATCAAAAGTGGTGGGACTGTCAGGAGCACTAGATCTAAAGACCATAACCTCGGTCTTTTTATCATTAAAATGAAGGAAATTAAGCGCCATCCACCCTCTAATGTCACCAAGACAGTCCAGAAGAGACTGCGTGGAGCCATTTTGTTTTACAGGAAAATAGACTTGACAGTCATCCGCATACAAATGAAACTGCACACCATGTTTCCTGAAAATAGAGCCGAGTGGCAGAAGGTAAAGTGAGAAGAGCAGAGGACCAAGGATAGATCCCTGGGGTACACCCCAGGGGAGGGCAGCAGATGCAGAGGTAAAATTATCAATCTTCACACTGAAACTTCGATTTGAAAGGTAGGACCTAAACCACTGCAGAGCTGAGCCAGTGATGCCCACCCATTGCTCCAATCTGGCGATAAGAATTTCATGGTCGACTGTGTCAAAAGCAGCTGTTAAATCTAAAAGCACAAGTAAAACACAGTTTCCAGAATCCAGCGATAAAAATATATCATTAAAAACCCTTAAAAGAGCAGATTCAGTGCTATGGTAGGTTTTAAAACCAGACTGGAAGACCTCCAAAATTTTAAATTCATCCAAAAAGTCCTTCAGCTGGGTGTAAACAACTTTTTCCAATATTTTTGAAATAAAAGGTAACTTTGAAATTGGCCTAAAGTTGGACAAAGAGGTAGGATCAAGGCCAGGTTTTTTCAATAATGGCTGAACCACAGCATGTCTAAAATTGCCTGGCACCACGCTAAACATTAAGCTGCTATTGATCAAATTTAGAACAAAAGAGCCAACTGTAGAAAATACCTCCTTAAGAAAACAAGGAGGTACAACATCAAGGGGGGAACCTGATGGTTTCATACTGGTGACAATTTTCTCTAGGTAGGAGAGAGAAATAGGCTCCAGATGATCAAAAAGTGCAGGACAGGGGACCAGGATGGAAGGGTCATGGGAAGGAAAAGAAATACAAGCCCTCGTGTTCGTAACCTTGTCCAAAAAAAATTGAAGGAACTTATCACAAAGTTCTTTAGATGCTTCAATAGGAACCGGTTCATGTGAATTTAGGACCGTGTTGATTGTATCATAAAGAACACGGGGGTTGTGAGAGTTGGCAACAATAATGTCAGAGAAATATTTGGCTCTGGCTGTTTTTACAGCTTGTTGATAGCGACGCCAACTCTCTCTCACCATATCAAATGAGACTTGGAGACCATCCTTTCTCCACTTGCGTTCATTTTTCCTGCATACCTGCCTAATGGCACGGGTGTGGTCACTCAACCACGGGTCAGATTTAGGCTTTGAACGCCTAATTTTAATTGGGGCCACATCATTCAGAATAGTGTTGCATAAAGAATCAAAATGTAGTGAAAACTCCTCAGTGCTGAGAGACACAGAGAGCAGTGAATTTAAACTATTAAAGGCTGTGGAAAAATGAGCAGCAGTGGATGAGTTAAAAACACGACAGCTTCGAGCAGGAGCACAGGGTTTAACAGCTTTAGAAATAGGAATAAAATCAAATAAAACTGGCATATGGTCGGAAAACAATGCATCACCAATTACCAAGTTTAAAATAGACAATCCATAAGATAAAACAAGGTCGAGGGTGTGTTTACGTTCATGCGTTGGGCCCTTCACTGATTGAGTGAGACCAAATGCATCCACTAAATCTAAAAAATCCTTCACCAGCGGCTTTCCAGGGCTGCACACCGGGATATTAAAGTCTCCTAAAAATAAAATTTGCTCATATTTGGACATGTAATCACTCAAAAAATCAGAAAAGTCCCGTATGAAATCCTTATTGTACTTGGGAGCCCTATATATGACTGCGCACAAAAGTGGAGGAGTGCAGCCGAGCTCAAACATGCTCAGTTCAAACGAAGAAAAAGCAGTCGGGGGGGACAACTGCTTACAGTCAAAACAAGATTTATAAATGACAGCTAAACCTCCTCCACGGCCCGAGAGCCTTGGGGTATTAAAATATGAGCAACCATGGGGTAAAAGTTCTGAGAAAACACTGGACTCACCAGAAGAAATCCAAGATTCCGTCACGGAGAGAAAGTCCAAACCCTGAGACGAAAAAAAATCCTTCAGAATAAAAGTTTTGTTTGCAACAGATCTCGCGTTTACCAGACCCATCCGGATAGGAACTGGTTCTGACGATGCAGCAGGAGAATTAATCCGAGCAAAGTGTTGCAGATTTCCAAGGTCGGCACTTCGCCAGCGCAGATGTGGAGGAGTGAGACGTGGAGGAAAGAAGTTTTGATCCGAGTCGACAACAGGTACCAGCCAGGAATCAATCGGGTCCAAGGAGCGCCGCGAAGCATGCAGACCAGGAAATGATCCAATCTGGGACAGGAATACTCCCGGCGAACTTGCCAAAACGGTCCTCAGCTTCACCAAGAGCCCACCGCGTTTACCTCGACGCCTGTGACGTCTTCTCCGGCGAGGGGGGTGTGGTACCCGGCACAGGTATGATGGAACTCCGGCCAACAGCGGGGGCAAAGAATCGTGCTTCTCGTGATGATGTAAAATATTAGCAGCAGGCAGACGAAGCCCAAAAAGGGTTTGGCGATCATACACCAGTAGAGAGTCCACATCATAAAAGCAGAGGAACAAAAATAATAAAAAAAGACAGAGTGGCAGACGAGACGCCCAACACACTGGCGCCATCTTGCCACACAGGTGCTGTCACACAGGTGCAGAATGAGCCATGAGGGCTCTTACTAGGCAGAGTTATCTCCCACTCAGGCTAAAACACCAAGCCACAATTTACTGAGAAGTCGGTCAGGGCCTGCACCTGGGTTTACCAAATTTGTTACAAGTTCAAAGGTTGAAGGAAGGCTCTGAAACGAATGTGCAAGTTATTGCAGGTTTATTATACATATGAGCATAAACCTTGCAGCTGCAAACAGACCTCTCACCGATCACAAGTTCCAACAAACGAACCTTCGAAGGCGGACCACGGTTTTATACCCCCAGATGACGTCATCGCCTCGTGGGACCAATCCTGGGACCGGACCGCCTTGGAAACGCCCTGGAACTTCCTTGGGACTGCCCTACTCTGTAACGTGATCCGCCTCTCAGACAATAAGCTACCAGCTTTATATGTAAACTTCAAGTGTTAGGTCTGTTGTATTGTGCAGGCGTGTAACTGAAAAACTCTTCCCTATTGAAAATAAAACCCGGAAATAAAGGTTCCACCTTGAATATATTTCACATTACATGGCAGAATTTAAGTGAACATAAATCATAGAACATAATATGAATGTGGAATACTAATAGAAATATATTTCAATTCCCCTTTTGACATGACAAACATGTTAACAAAAACCTATATGTACTATGTGTGAATGCAATTAAGAACTGGATACACATTGGAAATCTCTAACATTCCCAACCCGTAGTAATCCTACATCTAAGTTACAAGTTACCCATCCAGAGTATAAAACCCCTTATATAAAAATAAGCATCAATACTAAATGGTAATAAAACTACGTAATAAAATATATGGTAACTGTCAGAGCTTATATGCTGGAAACGCAATACAAAACTAACAAAGCTAAGGAAAATAAATGTAAGAAAAAACAAACAAAGAAATCAAACAAAAACAAAGAATAAAAACAAAACAAACAAAAACAAAGAATAAAAATAAAACAAACAAAAAAACAAACAACAAATAAACGTAATAAGAAATAAACAAAACAAACAAGAAAAGTAAGAAAAAATAAACAAAAACAAACAAAAACAAAACAAATGTAAAAACAAACCCATAAAACAAATAAAAATAAAAACAAAAACAATAAAATCAAACGGACTGCCCCTCCTATCAAAAGTCACGTCTCAAGTGTGTGGAATCTATATTTCTGTTATGTATTACCCTTAGCAAAGAATATGAACTAGGGTTGTAGCCAGGTCAGGCCATTTCATCTTCATCGTCTTCATCTTCTTCATCATATACACCTGTAAGGGAGAAACCCTCTCCTGCCTGAACAGCCATCTGATAGGAAGGCAGTTTAGGAAACCTATCGTCAACTGCGCTACTGATGCACTTCAGACAAAAATGCCTCACATAAGGAACGCAGCAGCATCCACAACAAATTAACATAACCACAAATGCAAATATTGTAATCACAGCTGTGACGACAACAGCTCTCCATTTCCCAAAAGTAGAGATGAACCACTCAGAGGGTTCTGAACTCCAGAGCTTTCAGCTAGCTCCTCAGACAGAGATTTCAAACCATCCAGAGCTCTTGTAAATGAACCATCTGGACTTGTGTTATTTGGGATGAAAGTACAACACTCTTGCCCAAACATGGAACAGACACCTTCTCTCTCTGCCAGCAAAAAATCCACAGCTAATCTAGTTTGATAAGCCATCAAGGATGTTGTTGCAAGCTGCTGATGAGCGCCCTCAAGTGCATCTCTTGTCAAATTATTCAGCCTCTGACAGAGGTGGGTAGGAACGCGTTACATTTACTCCGTTACATTTACTTAAGTAACTTTTTGAGAAAATTGTACTTGTGAGAGTAGTTTAAATGTGAAATACTTATACTTTTACTTGAGTAAATTTTAGGGGAGGAAACTGCAACTTTTACTCCGTTACTATGGGCTTTCTGCCGATCGCTACCGTTACTTTTTGTTTAAAATATATAAAAACATTTGCGGCAAATTTATTGCGTTACTTATTGTCACCTGACATGTAACCAATCAAGTGAAGCCAACCAGTCACGTGACCACAACAAACTCTCCACGCAGCCGGCGCAGGCCAGTGACGTTGAGATTCTGGACTCGGTTTGAGATGAAAGCGGTTTGAGAGAAAGACGTTCGGACGGTTCCTGAAAGAATGGCGACAGAAGCTGGCGAAGCGAATTCAGAGCACCTCTGGCCTCACATACGATCTATGTTCACCTTTCAGTCGTCTAAAAAGAACAGTTACATCATGCGCTGTCAGCTGTGTCTGCCAAAACTTGTAGATGTTTCAGCCTACATGAACTCGACGTCAAATTTGAGAAAACACGTTGCGGTAAGTTTACCTTTATTTTTTTCTTTTTGTGTGTGTAATGATGTCAGCTCTATTACAACAGCATGCATAACTTTAAAACTGTGTATGATGTGACTATTGAATGTTACGTGGTGTGTTGCTAAAAACGTGTTCACACTCTGTGAGCACACATGAGCAAAATGCTAATGTAGCTAAAAACAAACGGTTTGCTAAATAATGGGACGGCTGGTGGAAGATGTAGCTACACATGCTAACAGTCCCCTCAGATTTTTAAAGTCACAAACCTCCAATAAGTGTCTTAGTGGAACACAATTTGTTAAGTGTCCTTGGGTGTCCTGAAAGGCGCTTTTAAATAAAATGATTATTATTATTACAATTGATTCATACAGGACTAGTAGGAAACAAACCAAAATTCATAAAACGTCACAGTATTATACTATTTATCTAAAAAAATGTTCAATACAGAAACAACTGGACTTAATTTGTAACAGAAGACGTTTTGCTCTTCATCCGAGGAGCTTTCTCAATTCAATTCAAAACCAGTTTTTATCAGTTACATCAAATAGCCAAAGCAAAATCTTACATTCCAAAATGGATCGGGTTTTAAGCATCCAGACACTGGAACAATCTGTTCATTGATATTCAGCCAGAAGATAGCTATTCGCACTAAATAACTTTATTTGTATAGCACCTTCCTACAATGCCTTGTATTGACCAAGGTGCTTAACAGGACAGAAAATATAAAAACCGGTACAATAAATCAGTGAAAATAAAATAAAAGCAACAGCAATAAAATGAGGCAATGGAAATAAAAATGCTACATACTAAAATACCAAAGTAATAAAAGTTACACACTGAAAGCTTTTTTGAACAAGTGAGTCTTCAGTCTGGTTTTGAACAGAGTCAGATCAGAGGTGGCACGCAGGCAGCTCAAGGGGGAGGCTGTTCCAGGCTTTTGAGCCGGCAACAATAAAGGACTGGTCTCCCCATTGTTTGTACCTTGAGAATGTGAAGAGCCACTCAGCTCCTGTTGAATAGCAAGCAGCCATCAGTGGGCAGATGTCCTCTGTTTACATGTGAGTAGTAGCTAGTTTCTGGAAGTCAGCAGTAACTGGTTAAACTACTTTTTTTACTGAGTTTTTGCAGCTCCTCAGATGAAATGTTTCAACAAAGAAGAATCCGTTCAGAAGACCTGATCCTTGTTAGATTTGTTTGATCTGAATTATTGAGCAGCATCAGGACATAAACTCTTCATGATGCTCCTGATTTAAAAAGGCTTCTTCTTGTAACTTTTCAGGGAAAAAAAGTATATTTGAATTTGTTGTTATCCAGTTATGATTGCGGTTTTGGGCTTGAAAGTATCTTTTTCTCTCTCTAAAATAAACTAAAAACATTTTGCCCTGGCAAACTGCTTTGGTTTCATATTTGAACATTACAGTACAAACTAGGGCTTTTTAAAATCATTATTATTAACTCAATGCTTTGGCATGTCTTTGAAAATGTAATAGGTTTATCTGAAATGTTTGATGTGTGGATTATATATTCTTATTCTGTTTTATTTATTTATTTATTTATTTGTGAACAGAGGATCCACTCGAACAGCTTGATGAAATACACTGAGTTGGTAGATTCCAACAAGAAGCGAAAATCCTCCTCCTCTGATGAGCCACCGATGAAGAGTGTGAGAATCTTCTGTGCACATGGGCTTCCTCCTGCCAACACTACGTTGCAAGACAAGGAAGAAGCTTGTATCATCTTGCAAAGTGTGTGCACCTCTCATCGATGCCCTGCTGGATGGGATCTTAAAATCTGGTAAATATAAAAACATCAGTGTGTGTGTGCACATAACAAAACATTACATACACATGCTGCATAAGTGTAATTCTTTGCAAAAATGTTTTTAAAGGTCTCAACTACATCAAGGATCACTTGGACACTAACATGACAACAGCACAAACAGCAGCCACTCTGATGAAGAAGACTTCTTTGGATCCATTAAGACCAGAAAATCAGGAGAGCTGGAGAGGTATCTTTCATGTCCATCCACTGGAGGTATGGCTCTGTTACACTCTTTTCCTCAAATCAAGCGGTTGTCACTCAAAGTCAACACAAGTCTTCCAGCACCTGCAGCTTGTGAGAGACTCTTTATTCATGCAGGACTCCTTTTAACTGCTAAGAGATCACAGCTTCACTGCAAAAACCTTGAGGGCCAGCTACGGTACTCTTAAAGCTTAACAGTCACATTATTGAATAATGTTTCATTGAGTTTATGCTGTCAGTTGTTCTACTGATTAAGTTCAGGAATACACAGTCCTTTGCCTGATGTGTAGGACTGTGTTTCAGTTTATACTTAAACAGTTAGTTCTGTTTATAGGATGTCAAAATGTAAGAAAATGAGTTCCAACTGGTAGAAACAAAGTTTTGCAGAAAGTTTATTAATACAGTATTTAGCTGAATTATTTTGGATACAGTTACCTTTGTGTTTTTTATTTATTTTTATTTATAACAATGTAAAAGATAAGTGGTTTATTTCTAAATCCTTTTGCCTTTGTGTTTTTATTTATAACAATGTATATTCAGTCTCATTAAAAGTTATGTTTCCTTGTAAATACATTTGCATGTTATAATTTAATGACACGAGATGGTACTCCGCAGTTACTCACTACTTGAGTAGGTTATAATCAAAGTACTTTTTTACTTTTACTCAAGTAAATTTTTGGATGCCTACTCACTACTTTTACTTGAGTAATATTTGGTTCAAGTAACAATACTTTTACTTGAGTAAAAATTTTGAATACTCTACCCACCTCTGGCCTCTGAACATTAAAATGAACGTAATTAATCCTGGCCACGTTTTTATTTACAGTAATAGATGGAATCATAGACTCAAAACCAGCTGCAACAGGATCAACTAATTTGTATTCATCTGGGACCCCTGTGGGACTCCGATTGCGTTAATGTACGCTGGAGAATCTACATACAGATCAAAGTCACGCTTTCTCCTCTCAAACTCACCAATCACATGCGTACTTCTCCTGAAAGTTTCCAAATCCTGTCCTGTTAAATTCACCATCTTAATTGGAGAAATTAAAGAAACAAGTGTACAGATTCCTGACCATCTTGGATACAATGTACTTCTCAAAGTTCTCCCACCACAAAACCAGTAGACATCTGCACGTGCTACAGATAATCTCGTCATGTTGGTCCAAGCTGAAACATCCACATTCAACTTACACCAACTTGAATCAATATCACCTACAGATATACCTCCTTGAATTTTCCTAACTAGACAAGGGTAAGAGTTTCTCACTGGAGTGAAAACAGGTGGGATTGCATCTCTGGGGGCCATGGGAAAATATTTATCCAAACCTTTGCAACTATCAGAGGGATTTTCCTTCATATGTAGTTCCAACATGCAGTGAAAACATGAATCACTTGAAAGAGGTGATGTCATCATCAAGCATGCCTTCTCCAGGTCGGGGAGGAGGTCCTGCCCCAAGTGGAGGAGTTTAAGTATCTCGGGGTCTTGTTCACGAATGAGGGAAAACTGGAGCATGAGATCGATAGGCGGATAGGTGCAGCGTCCACAGTGAAGCGGGCGCTGTACCGGTCTGTCGTGGTGAAGAGAGAGCTGAGTCAAAAGGCAAAGCTCTCAATTTACCGATCGATCTATGTTCCCACCCTCATCTATGGTCATGAGCTCTGGGTTATGACCGAAAGAACGAGATCTCGGATACAAGCGGCTGAAATGAGTTTTCTCCGCAGGGTGTCTGGACTCTCCCTTAGAGATAGGGTGAGAAGCTCAGTCATCCGGGAGGGACTCGGAGTAGAGCCGCTGCTTCTCCACATCGAGAGGAGCCAGTTGAGGTGGCTCGGGCATCTGGTTAGGATGCCTCCTGGACGCCTCCCTGGTGAGGTGTTCCGGGCATGTCCCACCGGGAGGAGACCCAGAGGAAGACCCAGGACACGCTGGAGGGACTATGTTTCTCGGCTGGCCTGGGAACGCCTTGGGATTCCCCCAGAGGAGCTGCTCCAAGTGGCTGGGGAGAGGGAAGTCTGGGCCTCCCTACTTAGGCTGCTACCCCCGCGCCCCGACCCCGGATAAGTGGAAGAAAATGGATGGATGGATGGATGGATGGATGTCATCATTAATAATGCTGGCCTGGCCTTCGCACAAACAACGCAATCTTTATACTTCACTTGTTCTGCTGCATTTTCAACATACTCTATCCAGTAATTTTGTTGTGTGAAACCTGTCTCCAGAGCCAACTTTTCTTCATATGTCACATCTGTCATATAAGACACCTCTTGGTCTGATTCAATCTGACTTTCCTCCCTCTGAACCACATTTATCCTGAACGGACTTGTTGGATCTTTGCCAGAAACATGAACTCCCAGTATATAAGTGTCACTATCCTGCCTCTGAGGATTCTTTAAAGTCAAAATCAAAGAATTACATGTATTTTGTGCTAGACACCTGGTGCTTTTAGTATGATCTTGTATGATTGACAAGCGTTCCTGTAACGGATACTTCCCTCTTCTCGCTTTTTCTGGTCTGTAACCCCAATCAGCAGGCCCTGAATTACACAACACATTATTCCAGTCCCCGCAATTCATGTCATGCCCATAAGTCACACAAATATACTTCACTGCCCAAACAAATGACTCCTGCCTCGCACCACAATACATCACAGAGCAAAGGTCAAATTTAACTGATGCAGTCACCCCAAATGTGAAGTTAAACTGTAGGAAATTAACTATCATGGATCTCTTTGATCTGCTAATGTCAGAGTCTGGGTGTATCTGAATCTGAACATCTGCAACCTCTGTTCCATCTTCCCCTCTTCTGAGCAAGAAGTTAGGGTCCTCATCAAAAGATCTGTTGACATTGTCGTGAACAACTTCAGGGAAGCCTGTCCTAGCTTTCGATGCAACCCACAGAGTGAGTCCTGCAATCAAAATAATTCCTAAAGTGGTTATCACACTTAACCTAACCACTAGATAATTCATTCTTCCTGCAACAATTATGTACAACAAACAATGTCCCCTTTTATGTAATGTTATTTTAAGTCTGTTTTGATTTTTTCCTCAAGTTGTATCGGGGCCTTGGAACTGGTCGATCTAAGCTCTCAGTTGAAGGTGGAGCTTCAGTGTCACTGTGTACAGATGGCTCACACAGTTCCTTAGATGCACCCAGTTCTCCAGATGCGCTCAGCCCTTCGGATGTGCTCAGCTCTTCAGATGTGCTCAGCTCTTCAGATGTGCTCAGCTCAGCCAAGTCTTCTCGTACCTGCTGTAGAGTGCGTAGAGAAGGGTCAGAGCTTTTAACACAGTGTGTCTTATGAATCCAGTTACTAAGCTTTTCCTCAGTCAACCAAATTTTAACACAGTGAGAAGTGACGGCAGCCACCTTATAAGGGCCCTCCCATTTAGGCTGCGACCAGTTAAAACGGGCTACCTTTCTTAGAATCCAGTCACCTGTATCCACGTGGGCACCGTGTTGTTCTCCCTCTGCAGTCTGGATCAATTGAATCTGTTGAGAAATGCTCATTAAAGTATTATTAAGCCTCTTCAAGTACTCTGATATATCATAATGTTGTAATTGTAACATAGTACTTTCTGACGGCAACGGATGGGTGAAAGGGCATGGCATTTTCCTTCCTGTAAGTATCTCATGAGGGCTTACATTCAGAGTAGTGTTTGGAGTTGACCTTAAGTTGAATAGCACTATAGGTAGGGTCGCTGCAATGCATAATACAATTCCAGTAATTGTTTAAAATGTCTGACTGGTTCTCCAGATGAGGTGACAAATCCCTTTCTTCTCCAATGACAGAGGTCAACATAGACTGCCTGAAAAACATACGCTGAGTTGGTGTAAATATTAACCTTTTTTCCTGCTGCAACATTACAAGCCTTTGTTAGAGCTTTTAGCTCAGCTAACTGTGCGGAAGCTGGTTGGTTTATCACTTCTGCCTTGAGTTAACAAAACCTGTATCTCTTTTTTCCACCACAGCAAATGCAGTGACCAATGCGCCTGTTTCATTTCTATGACTATGCCCATCACAGAACAGTATCATGTCTGGCTGGTCTAAAGGATCTTTAGAAAGGTTTTCATGTAATTTCATTTCCTCTGCGGTGTCACTAATGCAGTTATGATCTTGTGTGGTGTCCATCTGCGCAGCCATATTTGTTCCCTGGCTTGTAAAATGTATATGTGAATTATGTAATAATCTTCTGAGGTTTTCTGTTCTTTGATTTGAAAATGTGAATGTTTGTGAGTCCAAAAAAGATTTTACGTCATGAATTGTGTGAACAAAAACCTCATTCCCCATAGTTATATGTGATGTCTTTAAAACAGACTTTCCAATGGCCGCTACATGTCTCACACAGGTAGGGTGGCCAACTTCAATTTGATCTAATTTTGAACCATAATACATCAAAACGTGTCTCTCAGAGTCAGCTTCCCCTCTTTGAAACAAGACGGCATTCACAAATCCGTCTTTTTCATCCACATCCAAGTGAAATGGCAAGGAGTAATCTGGACACTGCAGAGAGCATGCATCAAACAAAGCTTGTTTAATCCCAACAAATGCTCTGTCAGCTTCCTCCGTCCATTGCAGTGGGGACACATAATTTTTATAACCTACAACCGAAATGAGGCTTCTCAGAGGAGCTACCTTACGACTGAAATCAGGAATGAAGTTTTTACTGTAATTGATCAACCCCAAAAATTTTAACATCATCCTAACATTTGCTGGTTTAGAATGATTTAAAATGGAGCTTTTCTGAGATGGCGTCAATTGCAAGCCAGAGCCAGAGATGAGCCTACCCAAGAACTGAACTTTTGAACGGCCCACCTGCAATTTGTGTTTTGACACTTTAAAACCACACTGAGCTAGATGTCGAAGCACAGCTTCAGATGCCTGCATTCCGAAGATGGAGCTGCTATCAGAATATAATTGACGTATTGGATTAAGACCACTCCTGGTGGCAAAGGCAAATCAGTAAGGACTTGCTTTAACACATGATTGAACAAAGAGGGCGAATCCACAAACCGCTGAGGTAATCTACTGTACGTGTATTGTTTCCCCTTAAAGGTAATGCAAACAGATCCCTTGATCCAGCGTCCAGAGGCACACAAAAGAACGCATTCGCCAGGTCAATACAAGTAAAAAACTTGTGTTCAGGCTGAATAGCATTCATCATGACATAAGGATTCGGAGTTCCATAATTAGATGGAACAACAACCTTATTTATAGGCCTCAAATCATGGACTAAACGGTAATGAGATTTATCAGCTTTTGGTACCGGGTGTAGAGGCGTGTTCCATCTCGAAACTGTAGGTTGCAACACACCAGCTTCCAGCAAACCCTTAATAGTTTGCTCAATACCGTCAATCTGCTCCTGTCGGAGTCAATATTGATGTTTATAGATCGGAGTTGTGCCCGGCTTCAGAATTATCGAGACAGGTTTGACATTCAGCAGGCCCACATCTGTAGTACTTCTGGCCCAAAGTGTATCAGGCAAACTGGCTAACAGGTGGTCCGTATCAACATGGTCTGTGTTTTCTTTGCCATGTGATCGAGGCAGAAAATGTTTCTCAGGTAACAATAATGTGAACGATCTGTGTGTGATCCTATATGTATCAGTTTCTGGAGAATAGTGTAAGCGTGTATTTTTTGTAGGCACCCATTCCCTTACAGCAAGACAGCGTCTTATCACAGGACCTAAATTCTTCGCATCAGCACCAGACACAACCATCAATGACACACGGGGAGCCGATACATCGCCAAGCATATACAGTTGCATTAACGGTGCGGGCAATTTCACAGCCGCCACCACTCCCTCAGGGGCAATGTAGATGACCATGATTTCAGCCACTGGAAATTCACTAGTCTCTTGACAATGTTCCAGCAATCCTGTCCAGAGCACATCGTAGTCCTCATCACCACAAAGGTCATAGTTTAGCGTGCAATGTACCACATCAGGAAACGTGTCATAAGATCTTATTACATTAATCCAGGCGTTCCAGCTCTGCAGTGTGTCGTACAAGAGCGTTGTTGTAAAGTCAGGGACTGCTCCCCATCAAACTTCAGCCTGAAGTTCAGCTGGACCAGACTCAGCAGAAGTCCCTTGGACCTGGAGCATCTGACGAATAGAGCTTTTCACTGTAGCACAGTACTGAACAGTTCCATCAGGAAAGCTTAGCTGGACGTTGTCAGGACTCATCATTAAAGTCACGTTCTGATCACACAGAATGTCTCGTCCAATCAAGTTCACTGGACACGAGTCAGAAATCAGGAAGGAATGTTCAAAACGCAGAGTATTCCACAGGCACGGTACATAACATGAGAGCGGCCACTCCTCTGGCTTGCCCGAGAATCCAACAACAGGTACGGTAATCTTTGATCGTGGGAGTGACGTGTTAACTGTCGAATACCTGGCTCCTGTATCAACCATACACATGTGATTTCGGCCGTTAATGGTCAGCGAGACCAAAGGCTCCAGATACAAGACGCCACCTACTGCCGGACCAGGGCACCCCTATTGAATAGGAAATTGGCCTGGGGCCTGATTAAGGGCTCCCGGCAAAGGGCCATGTTGAGTGTGATCAGGTGGTGGTGGATATACATCATGTGGATATTGAGCTGGCGTCACCTCCTGTCTCGATAAATCCCGTTTGGTCAAACACTGAAAAGACTAGTGCCCCACCCCGTTACAACGGCGACACCGGTCCGTGGATTGAGGGTTGCCCCTCAGACGTTTGTTACGACCTCTGCGCCAGGATGTGGATGGGCCCAGAGGTCTCTGTTGATATGAATTTTCAGAGGATGTAGTAGGACCCTAAATCTGGGGCATCTGAATCGCATTCACCTTTGTGAAATTAAGTTTGTCACGTATGTCTTTCAACTGGGCCTTAGCTAATTGAGTTTCTAGGGATTTCAATTCCCTGTCATCAGACTCCCTCTTATCAAAAGATTGATCAATAAAATGAACAATGTGGGCCGCCCATAAATCATAGTCCATCTTTGTCAGGCCAACAACAGATGCCAAGCTCTTCTTAACATCATCAGACAGAGAGCTCTCTACAGCTCCTCTGAACAACAGTTGAGTCGTAGGATCAATCGTTGGATCATTTCCAGTTCTATTTTCCCACAAGAGTTTAACTCTAGACAGGTAGGTCGTGCCCCGTTCTGTAACAGCCGGAGGAATCTCACACAAGTCTGAAGATTTCATAGACGTCGGATATTTCTCTCGTATGATTGGCCATAAAATTTGAACGTGGTCGTGTAGGGTGTCACTGTCTGGGTCCAATTTAGTCCCAGCAGCCTGTTCTATTTCAGTCAGACTACCAAACGACGTGCACGCTGTGAAAACCCTCCTCCAATCACCCAGACATGGCACAATTCCGGCGCATGCCTCCAGAAAAGCCCGGATCCAAGCCGAACCTCCTTTCTGGATATCAGGCAAATGCTGACGGATCAACTCAGTATCCTGTAAGTCTGTTTGCGGACCCCCTCAGCTGTGGTGGAAGAAACGAGAGGTAACATGTATTGAGCAGGAGGTGCTACGTCAAGGTAGGTATGAACATTGTCAGCAATTCTATTCAAACGACCTGAATTTCCTCGCTGCCAGCCAGTAACTAGTGCATTAACAGAGTACCCGAGTTTTCGACAACTCGAGTGCTTTGACTTCTATCGAGGCTTTTTTGTCCAACTCGGGTACCCGTAGTGACGTCACATTTCACATTTCACAGCGCGCGGGGCAGCTTTTAGCTTTTAGTAGACGCTACAAAATGGATTCCTGTGTGCGCACGGATGTTAATGGAGCAGGCCGTCTTGTCAAAAAGGTAAAACAGTTTATAATTTTATAAAATGCGCTACTTCGTGTTGACTTTCTTTGTAGTAGATTGTGACAGCAGAGGGCAGTGTTGCAATGCAGGTCCCATATTATAACACGGCCGAAACGGCTTCCTTTCTCTCGTTTCACAAACAAAAAAAAACAAATATTCATCTCTCTAGAGCTACCAAAAATCTATAAACACAATCTCTAAAAGTAAACCTAAATTGCACAGCTGCAGGCGGTGGTACGGTGTGGCTGTGGCCCCATTTGTTTTTAAGTTTCGGTTTTCATCGCTTTATACTTTCACTTTTAATATTATTAATATAACTAATAGTTTTGTTTTTCCTGTGACTTATGTGCAGTATGATAAATGATAGGAGCATAATAAATGCTCCCAATGCTTTGTTGGTCTTTTTTTTCTTTTTGTAAAGACGTTTTTAGGCATTTATATTTATTTATTTATTTTGCATCGTAAGACACTGTGACGTCATCGGCTACTCGAGCGTCGTTCGAGTTTTTTTATGTTAATGTCGAGGTTAAAAATTATGTACTCGTTCAACCCCTACCAGTAACCTTATCAAAAGTTGTGGCAGGAGGTCTGAGGCTAGGACAAGCAGTTGGGACCGGACAGGTCAGTGGTACGGAGTCGTATGAAGCCCCCAAAGATGTCACGCTGAAAGAAGCATCAGAGGATGGTGGACGGAACACATCACCTCTCCTTTGTTCACCCACAGAGCCAGGAGTGGTAGTAATACCACCCATCAATGTCTGCACATGGGCTTGCACCACGTTCCTATTTTCAGCTGATCTTGTCTGTAAAACACCTCCTGTAACGAGAAGTAAGTCTGAGCTGGTCCCTATGTGTCCAGAACCAGAACCAGGAGACAGCTCAGTCAGATTTATGGGTGTGAGCTCCGACAAAGGCATCTGATTTTGTGGAGAAAGGCCCACAGGTGCATACGGAGGAGGAGGAGGAGGACAAAGAGGAGGAGGAGGGGGGCAAAGAGGAGGAGGAGGACAAGGCCGTTGAGCTTCAAAGTATGTCTCAGTTCCTGGTACGAGAATGGGGCCCACTTTAGGTAGGAGCTCTGTGGTGTCAGGCACCAAAGCCTTATCTGTAGATGGCCATAAATCTGATTGTGAGCCAACAACTTATATCTGTGAAACTGCCTTGTGCATATTTCTCAGACCAGATTTCTGTCTACCTAGGATTTTGCTCATCTCATCCAAAAACAATAAGCAGTCTCTGTTAAACTCGTCTGCATTCAGCCAGTCCTTATGTTTCTTTCTGCGCACTAGAACAGAACATCTTTCCTTCTCATCTAACGCCAACTTCAAAGCTCTATCTGACTGTACAATAAGTTTATTCAGTCCAGCAACAGACGGTGACGGGTCATCAACACTAGGAAACATCCCTGACCGACTTATCTTATTCACCCAAGAAACTAAACGTTTTTTCTCATCAGGTACATTCTTGACAGCTACTTTTCTACTCCACGAAACCCACAAATCATGTAAGACAGATCCTAGTACCCCAGGGGCAGAATTTCTCCAACTCTGTATAGGTATGTCAGCCATTTTAATGTTATACACGTGCTTAACAGAGGGGTGAAGAGAGCAAACCTCCAGCCAGTACCTTGGACAGCTCCAATAGCCAACCAAGAAACCGCCTGTTGTAAATCACCCCCTTTTGAAAGCACCCAAATAATAAATAAAAAAACATCCCACACAGCAGTGGTAGCTTCCTGAAGCCACAAATGACAGACTGCTGGCAATTACCCCCACAAATGCAATAAATGAAAATAAAAATAAAAATCTGTCCCTGTTGCCTTTTGTTTGCGTGTATACAGCACTTTCCGGTGTACAGGTCGCAAGCCTCGAAGAAAGAGAAAAGAAAGCCAAAAAAATAATAAAAAGATAATAAAGTTATCTTTAAAAAAATGGGTGCCTCCCATACAGTGGAAAATACGGTAATCGACTTTAACTGGGAAAGGGAGGGAAAATGTAGCTCAACACAACCACTGGACCCGTGAGTGACTTTTAACACATCATACGGCGAACAGATGGTCTGCGGAGTGGCCTAACCACTCTACGGCAAGGAGTAGTCCGGTTTAAAGCCTGAATAATCTCGACGGCAAAGAGTCCCAGAGTTTACAGCCAGGCCTCGGCCCCTACTCCTCCCGGAGTCCAAAAGAGAAAGAAGTTGTCTCACAGCCGAAAGACCGGCCGGAGCTCATAGAGGCGGATGTGGGAGAAGGGCAAACTTAAGGCACTCATAAATTGTCCCTGCGTGTGTGTGTGGAACTTATGTGCTTTCACTTTATACTGTATGTAGAACAACCGCAAAAAAAATGCACATCCAAATGAAATACCAACAGTAGTTTACGTTTTTTACCCTTAACTGCTAACACAATAAACCATTGGCCCACCTGGAGACAAACAGCCTACAGCCAACAAATAATTTAGTGTATCCGATAGCAGACATTTTGTGATAAGAGGAGTTCTGCTCACCTGAGAGAATGCTGGCGCCTTGTTGACTGCGCGCGTGTTCGGTTCGCTCGGTGGGGGAAGCCCCCAAACGGCTCCCGTCCTTCCTACCCCTCAACGTCGGTGGTCACCAAATTTGTTATGAGTTCAAAGGTTGAAGGAAGGCTCTGAAACGAATGTGCAAGTTATTGCAGGTTTATTATACATATGAGCATAAACCTTGCAGCTGCAAACAGACCTCTCACCGATCACAAGTTCCAACACACGAACCTTCGAAGGCGGACCACGTTTTTTATACCCCCAGATGACGTCATCGCCTCGTGGGACCAATCCTGGGACCGGACCGCCTTGGAAACGCCCTGGAACTTCCTTGGGACTGCCCTACTCTGTAACGTGATCCGCCTCTCAGACAATAAGCTACCAGCTTTATATGTAAACTTCAAGTGTTAGGTCTGTTGAATTGTGCAGGCGTGTAACTGAAAAACTCTTCCCTATTGAAAATAAAACCCAGAAATAAAGGTTCCACCTTGAATATATTTCACATTACATGGCGGAATTTAAGTGAACATAAATCATAGAACATAATATGAATGTGGAATACTAATAGAAATATATTTCAGCACCATCTCTCAATAGATGCATGAAAGCTGTTTATCACTGATAGTATATTAGAAGGGTAGCACGGTGGCGCAACTGGTAGAGCTGCTGCCTCTCAGCGAGCAGGTCCCTGGTTAAAATCCCGGTCCGGGAGCCTTTCTGGGTGGAGTTTGCATGTTCTCTCCGTGCATGCATGAGTTTCCTCCGGGTACTCCGGTTTCATCCCACAGATCAAAAACATGCATGTTAGGCTGATTGGTAACTCTAAATTGTCTCTAGGTGTGAGTGAGAGAGTGAATGGTTGTTTGTCTCTATGTGGCCCTGTGATGGACTTGCGACCCGTCCAAGGTGTACGCCGCCCCTTGCATAGTGATTGCTGGACATGGGCACCGGCGACCCCCGTGACCCAAAAATGAAAGAAGCAACTGGAAGATGTGGAGTGACAAAAGTTGCAAACAAGTAATAGGAGAGAGGCACAGAGGGCCAACAGAAGAGAAATAGGTGCCAGATGTGTCCAAGAAACAAAGATAGCAAAGCCACTAATTGGTGCAGGAAATGCAGTACTACACTGTGCAATGGTCACAGCCAAAAGCAGTTTGTGACAACTGCACACAATGGATAGAGAAAATATATTTGTGTGAGCACATGTGAGTAGGGATGGGGCAGATCCGATCCAGTATCGGTATCGGTATCCGATACCAGCAGAATGTAAATATCGGGTATCGGAACCAACCTGCCGATATTTCCGATACTTTCTAGATGTCAGAGAGCACATATATTTCACCATACTCTGTGACTTCTGTCTTAACATTGTTACTTAGCGGTATATTAGTGTTCAATTATAGATTAAATCTGTATCTGTTGATAAAATTCAACAAGAATTACAACTCATATAGTGCCAGAATTAAAAATAAGACTAGAAAATGGGGAGTAGAATGTGATGATTTCCCATAATGCTTAGCAGTATTTTAGACTAGTGTTCCTTGCACCATGAGTCAGAAGGACGTCTGTGGAAGAGACCTGCCTCTTCTTGTATGCCATTTGTTTGTGAATTACTGTAGTGAGGCTCAGAGTGTCTTCTTTGGGTTTACCTCACACAAGTCCGAGTTTTGTGCAACATACATGCTCTCCCTTCAAGAACTTAATTATTACAGCCTCCTATGCTTGAACACCGATATCGGATTGGAAAAGTATCGGTATTGGTCGATACTCAGTTGTTATGTATCGGTATCGGATCGGAAGTGAGAAATGTGGATCGGTGCATCCCTACATGTGAGTGTACAGTGTTGTGGTTGTATGTTCATTCTCTTTTTTGTCCTTCAGACAGATGGACATTCTAGCAATAATTTTTGAAGATTTTTGATGTTATTTTGTGTGAAAAAATGTTATAAAAAGTTATGAATAACCATATTAAATGTAAAATCTGTCTTTTGTTGACCCAAATATAATAAATATAACTTTCTTTAAACAAAATTAAAGACACAATTTAAATTCATTGCAAAAACCCATTGATTCTAATTGGGGTCATTTTTGACCCCACTCATGGAAGAATGTAGGTATTGGTCATTCATGCATCCAAGGGTTAATCCAGCGGTTATCTGTATTATTTCTGAAACATTGCATGTTTTCATCCGCCAAAATTGCTTGTATAGGAATTGGTGTCTCTTTCATTTCAATAGTTTTCCATTTAGCATCATATTTTGGGTCGCACCAATATATCAGTGTTCTTACTTGTGCTGCTAAATAATAATCTCTTAGAGAAGGCAACCCCCAACCTCCCATTTTCTTTTCCAGTTGTAAGACCTTATATCTAATTCTAGGTCTTTTACCCTGCCAAAAATATCTTGATAATAGCTTGTCCCATTCGTTGAAAACTTTTTGATTTATTTCAATTGGTAAATTTTGAAATAAATATAATAATCTTGGCAGTATATTCATCTTAATTGAGTTCATTCTTGAACTTAAGAAAGGAATAAGATTCCATCTTACGATATCCTCTTTAATTTTCTTTATCATGGGAACATAATTATATTCAGATAATTTTTCGAGGTCCTTTGGTATAGTAATTACTAGATACTTAAAATGATCATTGTGCCAAGCTAGGGGATACTTATTTTGAATTGCCTGCAGTGGAGTATAATTATAGGACAACAACTGAGTTTTGTTAATATTAATTTTGTATCCTGATAACTGACCAAATTGATTGAATACTTGCATCAATGCTGGAAGAGAGTGGGTTGGCTGTTCTAAATAAATTAACATATCGTCTGCATAACAAGCCAATTTATGTTCTATCCCTTTTATCATTATTCCTTTAATATCCTTATTTTGTCTTATTAATTGGGCTAGTGGTTCTAAATATAATGCAAAAAGTAACGGTGACCACGCACAACCTTGTCTTGATGCTCTTTCTAAAAAAATTATATCTGATAGCTGTCCATTAACTTTAATTTTCACTGTGGGTTTGTTGTATAATGCCTGTATTGTTTTTATTATCGTATTATGTAATCTAAATTTATGTAGAACCCTAAAAAGAAAATTCCAGTCAACTGAATCAAATGCTTTTTCTGCATCTATACTGATTTTGATTTGATTTGATTTTTGATTTGATGTTTATTCATTCATTTTTAAAGAACAATACAAGACAGTTTCATCAGATACAAGAATACAAGTAGGATAAAATGAAGGGAGCAGAAAGAAGATGAAATCTTATTATATCTGCCCCTTATTTCACAGTTTGTTCAACCAATGATAACCTTCAAGCTACATCACAAAATGAATAATTCTACTTAATTTTACTAACTGTAATACACAAACTACATCACAAAATGAATAATTCTACTTAATTTATCTAGCTGTAATACACAAACTACATCACAAAATGAATAATTCTACTTAATTTTTCTAACTGTAATACACAAACTACATCATTCTAACTGTAATACACAAACTACATCAGAAAATGAATAATTCAACTTAATTTTTCTAACTGTAATACACAAACTACATCACAAAAATGAATAATTCTATTTAATTTTTCTAACTGTAATACACAAACTACATCACAAAATGAATAATTCTACTTAATTTTTCTAACTGTAATACACAACACACTAAGCTACATCATCAGTCACCATAAGTGTAATACACAAACACACTAAGTTACATCATATATAGTTTTTGAGCAAGTCCTTTTTGACCTTTTTCTTAAATGTATACATTGATTTTGCATTTTTAACATCACTCTCCAGAACATTCCACAATCGAACTCCCTGAATTGAGGTAGACCGTCCCTTTAAGCTGGTTCTGAATTGTGGTTTGATGAATATCTCTGTCCCTTTGAGATTGTAATAACTTTGTCTTTTTATAAAATGTCTTTGGATATTTAAAGGTAATGTGTTATTATGAGCCCTATACATAACTGATAAAATACTATATTCTACCAATTCCTGGAATTTCAATAAATTTAGCTGAAGAAACAAGGTGTTTGATGGGTGACTGAAATGTTTTCTGGTGATTACTCTTACAGCTCTCTTTTGTAAAATAAAAACAGGCTTTGTAATTGTTTTGCACGCTTTTCCCCAAACCTCAATACAATAGATTAAACGTGGAACAATGATTGTGTTATACAACATATACAGAGCTTTATCAATTAAAAAATCCCTGACTTTATACAGTACTGCAATTGATCTAGCTATTTTTGTTTTAATGGAATTTACATGATGTTTCCATGTCAGTTTGTCATCAATGATGACACCCAGAAACTTCACTTCACTCACTTTACAGATCACAACATCTTCAATTTCAAATGGATCGTCAACAATTCTCTTTTTGTTACTGAATATCATGTAATTAGTTTTATCTAAATTCAAAGATAATTTGTTTAATTTAAACCAAGTTTGTATTTTTATAAATTCTGTTTTCATCATATCCAAAATCTGTTTTATGTCTTTACCCGAACAGAAAAATGTGGTGTCATCGGCAAAAAGAACACATTTAAGAAGTCCTGACACATTTACCAAGTCATTCACATATAAAATAAATAACTTTGGTCCAAGCACAGAGCCCTGAGGAACTCCACAAGTGATATCACGGAGGTCAGATCTAACATCATTTATTTGCACAAACTGTTTCCTATCTTTCAAATAGCTAGATACCCATTGTAATGCTGGTCCTCTAATACCATATTTATTTAGTTTTTCAAGGAGAATGGTGTGGTCAATGGTATCAAATGCTTTTTTTAGATCAACAAAAACACTAACACAGTACTGTTTATGATCGACAGCATTAGTTATTTGTTCCATTAAATCCATGAGAGCCATTGATGTAGAGTTTTTTCCTCTAAACCCATACTGACTGCTACTTAAAATATTTTGTTTATCAATAAATTGATCCAATCTGGTCACAAATAGTTTTTCTAGAATTTTTGAGAACTGTGGTAACAAGGATATTGGCCTATAATTATTGAATACACATTTATCACCATTTTTAAAAAGAGGAATTACCTTTGCTACTTTCATGTTATCTGGAAATATTCCTGTTGAAAAAGATAAATTGCATATATATGTAAACGGTTCAATAACATAACTCATTATTTCTTTTACGAACATCATATCCATGTCCACCCAGTCTTTTGATCTCTTGTCTGAGAGATTTTTTACCATTTTCATAATTTCCTCTTTGTTAGTTCCATTAAGAAAAATACTGTTTGTGCAGCTTTTAATTGAATGACACACATTATTATCTACTTTTGGTATTTTAGCTGCAAGGCTTGATCCAATATTTACAAAATATTGATTAAATTCATTTACGATATCATTCTCATCATGTATTTCTTTGTCATCTTTCACAAAATATTTTGCAATGTTCGTTTTCGCTTTATGACTTTTTAGAACATCATTTATAACTCGCCATGTTGTTTTAGTGTCACCATTACTCTTGTTTAATAAATCACTATAGTATTCTTTCTTGCATTTTCTTATAATCATTACCAATTTATTTTTGTATTTTTTATATTTCTCTTCAGCTTGTTGTGTTCTCGTTTTTAAGAAACATGAATACAAGTAATTTTTTTACAAGCATTTCTCAACCCTTTAGTCATCCAAAGTTGGTCGACAATATTTCTTTTTCTACGATTTCTTTGCACACAACTCTTTTCATACAGAGCTTCTAAAATATCCATAAATTCATCATATGATCTGTTAACATCATCAATATACACGTTGATAATAATAGCTTCCTGTTTATTCTTTTGTATGTGATCCATAATATGTAATGTCCTCCTTACATTATCCTGTGTTTGACGTTGGCGTATGAAGCCAGTTTGATCATTATTTATTAGGGAAGGGAGAAATTCTACCAATCGTCTGGCCATTATAGATGTAAAAAGTTGATAATCAATATTTAAAACAGATGTTGGTCGGTATGATCCGCAATCCAATTTGTCTTTGCCTTCTTTGTGTATTACTGATATTATTGCCTCCTTCCAGCTCGGTGGTGTTTGCGCTTCTTTCAAAGTCCAATTTAATGAAGGAAGGAGGATTGGAATCAGCTCCTTCTAAAATTCCTTATAAAATTATGCTGTATATCCATCTGACCCTGGTGATTTACATGGTTTTAATCTACTTATTGCATTTTTTAGTTCTTTTTCTGTAATATCTGATATCATTTTTGTATTCTGTGCTTCGCTCATATGGGGTAGTTCTAGTGTGTTCAAATATTCATCAATTTCTTCTGTAGTTCCTCCAGAGATTTTTGAATATAGGGTTTTGTAAAATATTTCAAATGCTTCCTTGATGTCATTTAATTTGGTCTTTAATAATTTTGATTTGGGGTTTCTGATTTTATGGATTGTATTTTCTGCTATTTTCTTTTTTAATTTCCATGCTAATATCCTCATAGATTTTGATCCACCTTCATAGTGTCTTTGTTTAAGAAACATGAGGTTTTTCATAGTCTCCTGTGCTGTCATATCATTTATTTCATTTCTAATTTTTTTTAATTCTTCTAATGTATCTGGTGTACAATTTTGTTTATGCTTTTGTTCTAAATTTACCAATATTTTATGCAATTACTCTGATTTTTTACTTCTTAATTTTTTTAAATGTGATGACATGGCTATAATTTTCCCCCTCAAAACCACTTTAAGAGTGTCCCATAGTATCAGAGGAGATACTTCTCCATTATCATTGAAATCTAAAAAATGAACCAATTTCTTTCCGTGTTTCCTGTTTGAACCACTGGTTATTAAGCAAACCTGAATTTAATTTCCATATGTTATTTCTGTTTTGTAAACCAAGGTCTTCTGTTAAATATACCGGTGAGTGATCACTCACATCAATTGTTCCGATCTCAAATCTGTCCATCGCGTCTCTATCTTTTGTAAATGTTAAAAAAAAAATCAATTCTTGTGTATACTGAATGAGTGGCTGAATAGTATGTGTAATCCTTTTTATTAGGGTAAAAATCTCTCCATATGTCTATCAGACCAACTTCTTTAAAAAGTGTATTTATTTTTTTATACTGTTGTTCTTTCTGATATGTTTTCTTCCCAGATGAATCCATCTTTGGTTGCAAATGTATGTTCGGGTCTCCTCCTCCAATTAGAATGCCCTGCGTTTCTTTTACCATTATATTAGTTATTTTCTTGAAAAAATCAATATCGCTCCCCGGAGGAGCATATATGTTAAATAATGTAATAGGGTTTCCCCCTACATTCCCTCTCACAAGCACAAACCTGCCTTCCTTGTCCACCAGTTCGTATGATTTTTCAAAGTGTATCTTGTTTGAGATAAGAGTAGCTACTCCCCTTCTACGTCCTAATTTGTATGAGGAGAAAAACAATTGGTTGAAGCCCATTCTTCTTAGTTTTTCATGTTCACTTTTGTTTAGATGGGTTTCTTGTAAATACACTACGTGAGCCTGCTCCTTCTTCATTTTGGTTAAAATCTTACTGCGTTTTATTGGATTGAGCAACCC
>JBBPBX010048593.1:0-25690 GCA_038048925.1 Garcialebias charrua | reverse complement strand
TTTCCACATTCAAAATTTTAAACAGCATTGGCGTACACTGTACACTTTTGGTTAAAAATAGCATTTTTAACGTTTTTCTGTGTACATTTAAAACAGTAAGGTTAATTTGATAACGAATTTCTTTTTCGAATAACACCTGCATGTACCAGCTTGTTGATTTTTACAGACTCAAAACAAATATGGATACACAATCAGATGACGTTGTACCATCCTCATCCTTGAAGGATGCTGATGGTGAGGAGAAAATCCCAGCGCAGGAGGATTCAGACACTGAGTCAGAGGACACAGATTGTGTTGATAATGCCTTAAAGCTGCTAACTAAACCCCTCGTGAAGTACGGTGAGGAGATAGCAGCAATGGACACCTCCACTCTGAACACAGAGTTAGAAAATCTAACAACAAGCATTCTCAAAAAAGATGGGAAAAAGCTCAACGCCGACCGTCTAGCCAAATTGGCCCTTCTGTTGAAGGCCAGACTGGACCATGAAGTGGAGAGGTGTGTGGACCTTGAGGAGAGACTGGCTGATGAGAAAACTAAACACGAAGGTACCACTTCAGATTTTGTGTCATACCAGAAAACGACAAATACAGAGACTGAACGTTTAAAAAATGAAATACAGTCGCAAGCACAGTCATATGAGGAAAACATTCGTTCCAGAGGACGAAAATATGACGAGTCTGTCAGGGAGAATGAAAAATTACAGCAAGAAATACAATCGCTGTCTAGAGAATTACAAGAGAACAAGGAAAAAAGAGAAGACACCCACAACCTGTGCACAAGGTTGAAAATTGAGTATGATAGATTAAAAGAACAACTAAAAGAGAGCACTCAATTCGAGGAAAATAAAAAACTCAGTGAACAGTGCACAGCGCTACAAACTGAAGTTGATTGTTTACGCAGAGAAGTGACTGAAAGTAAGGTGGAACTGACCTTAACTAAAGAAAACCTTTTTAAAGAAAGGGAAAGATGGGTGGATGTTGTGGCAAAGCAGTCTCAAGGCTTCACACCCCCACCACCTCCACGCGGTAATGCAGAATTGCTCACCGTACCTGTTAAGACCCGCCAGTCGGAGCAGGGACTTGCGTCCTCAACAACAACACCTGCACATGGATCACAGGTAAATGGGAATAGCAATGGTGCTAACCTTTCTATTCCAATACCTGAACTCCAGAAGCTTTCTAGATACATTCAACGCTTTGAGCCAGGGCCGTTGGGTTCAATCCATACAAAGACCTACCTAGACTCTCTTGACTTCCAACTGGGTAATTTTCCAAATGCTACTGCTGAGGATAAAATTGCACTGATCAGGCTCACCGCAGACTGGCCTGTATATGCCTTCATTGATCGCCAACCAGACGCCATGAAAACAGATTACAAACTGTTGCGTGATACTCTTATACGAGAGTTCACTCCAAACATGGGGCCTGGTGGCTACCCTGATGCCGAGAAGGTCGTGCAAGGTAAGAAAGAGCATCCACAGGCATATTACCAGAGAATGTTCCAGGCTTTCTTTGGTAATCGCAATGAACCGGGCATGGAGGACGAAGTAGGTTTTAAATACCTTTTCGGTAAAAACCTCCACCCTGATATAAAAGAGTCAGTACAAGTGATGGCTAATTTCAGAGACAAAACCATCAAGGAAATGAAACAATGCGCCGTAAATGTTTTCGAGGCCCGCATGGAATGCAGAACACCCGTAGAGGTGTTCACGAGTGCGAGAGTCGAACCCCAATCGCTGGAACTGGAAGGGACGCGAGCACCAGCTCCCTATCCACCGACAGGCGAAAAGAAACAGACCTTTCAACCCGACAAACCACAAAGTGGGGGTATCCGCTGGAGAAAGAAGCCAGGGTGGCTCAGGCAAAACACGGAGGGTGAACAAAAGGATCAAAAGGGGGGTGCGCGTCCAAGGAGTACAGATTATGGGTACAGGGGTAACCCATATAACCAAGGGTGGTCCCAGCAGGAACCCCCGAACCAAGGGCGGTCCCAGAGGGGACCCCCGAAACCAGGGTGGTCCCGGAAGGGACCCCCGAGCCGTGGACCTGCTCCTCCTACCCCTCGAACAGAACAGTCCGAGACAGGAAAAAAGTCGCAAAAGTCCCAGAGGAAAGGCCGTAATTCTCTGTCCCCAGAGGACATGGAGAAATTACGTCGGTTTTTAAAAGATTTGGATGATACAGGCAAGGATAACAAGCCTGGAGTATTGTGCAGCACTGTCGTTGACAGATGCTCAGAGCACACAAATAACAACAATGCCACAGTTGCTGGCAGTCACAAAGATACTGATGGTCAGGTTGCTGACAATCAGGGTAATGACAGTCAAATCATTGACAGTCCAGAATGTGACAGTCAACAAAACATTGACTGTAACCATGACTTCATTGTTACGGAGTCTGAGCAACCCTCGTCAGAGCAAGGGGGGGAAAGCTCACTCACCGCTGAAAGTGGCTCGCCACGAACTGAACAGTCAGACCCATGTGTGTCTGCACTAACAGTACTGATAAATGAAGGTCACACAGTCGGGGGTAGGCGTGATAAACGTCAGAGAAAACCTGGTAAGTTCCTGTGTGACATTATCAGAAAGGGGCCCGCTAAGAAGGCTTACCTGTCCATCACGTTGGAAGGGGTCCTCAGAAAAGAGGCCCTCTTGGATGGTGGGGCAGACATATCCGTTATGTCACCCACACTGTTAGAAGAGCTACGGCTGGCCGCTAACGGTGTTGACAGGGAAATACCCCTCAGAGAATGTGCTATAGTTTTGCAGGGTCTCTCGGAGACGAGTACAACCCTAACAGCTATAGCAATGGTTCACATGCAGATTGGTGTAACGACACTATACCACCCGGTATACGTGTCCACCGTTGACTCATGCCCATTTTTGGTTGGCCAGGACTTTATAAACCGCTTCGACGCGGTTATAGATTATGGCGATCAGTCAATGTGGACCAGAGTGAGTCAACCACTGCCGATCGATATGCCTACACAGAGTAACACTGACCGTCTAACGGCAGGTACCGCGGAAGGCAAAAGGGAATGCTCAGACGAGAGCACAATCCCTGTGGATGAACCTTCAACTACAGGTGAGGCAGTAGAGGCCCAACAAGAGAGCCCCCTCTGCGAGCTGAAACAGTTGGCACTCACTGAACACTACCTACCACAGGTAGTCAATGGTGTTGAGATTCAAGGATCCCACACCGATGATGCTGTTCTGTCCCCTTGGACGGAGAAATCAGCGATCAGCCAAGCTTTCTTTGGAACCTTGGTTAAGAAACAGTTGGGTCTCGGAATGAACAAAAAGGCTTTCCGCTTCTCGTTAGACCCCAACGATAAACAGGTAATGACCGCTAAAGGGATCATTGACCTTAAACTAATCTGGAACCAACGAGAACTGGATCACCCGTTCCTCGTGGTCCCGAACTTACCACATGCAACCTACATAGGCTCCGATATTTTGGTAAGATTAGGTGTCCGAGTGGACGTCAGCAACAATGCACTGTGGTCACTAGATACAGCCACGAAGGACTCTCCTGTGTTAACCACAGAGAACCTTAAGGCTGGACAGACCATTCCAGAGGTCTGCCAGGTTGCTAACAGCCATAACACTGTGGTACCACCTCAGGTTATGAACAAGCCGGTGATGATTCACATCATGAAAGGACAGGCTATTGGAACAAAACAGGCATGCTTTCAACCATCTCCTATGTTTTTCAACTTAGGACTGTCCATGGAGGCCACATGCCAAGTGACCCTCGACTGCAGAACCACGACTGTTGCTGTGTGCAACACAAGCACAGAAGAGGTACTGATCCCAAAAAACACACAGCTAGGATGGTTGATCTCTACTGATTTTCATGATTTTGAGCTAAGCATTCCATTTCTGGGAGGACTCCCAGAAAACTTGATCCCAAATCAACACACGGGGCAAGTCTTGTTCACGAAACCAACACAGGCCATAGCTCTTTTCTCCCCCACTGAGGCCGACCAGGACACTGTCCGCAGGTTCGGTTTCAACAAAGGAGACAGTCTATGCCCTCAAACTTACAGTGCACTACCTGTTGACAGGTTTTATGACACTGAAGGGGACTCACTGGAGCTCCCCAGAGAACAAGAACCGCTCTCAATTGCTTCACAGATAGACCAGGTGGTCGCTCAGGCCGACGCCTTGAAAACTGATGAAGACAGGGACAAACTTCGCAAAGTTCTGCTAAAATATGAAAAATCATTCTCAACTGACTCGATGGATTGTGGGTTGACCACGCTCCACACAGTGAGCATTCCAACCCCGCCTGATGCTCCACCTGCATTTGTCAGACAATACAAGATTCCTCTGGCAGCACATCAACCTATCAGGGAAATCATTGATGACCTGTTAGGAAAAGGTATCATCCGATACTGTAACAGCACTTACTCTGCGCCTTTATGGCCGGTGTTAAAACCAAATGGTAAGTGGAGACTTACTATAGACTACAGAAAGCTAAACAAACAAGTTCCCTTATCCAGATGGCCTATGACGCAGCTCCAACAGGAGTTGCCCAAGGTCACCAATGGTAAGTACTTTTCGACCCTTGACATCGCCTCTGGTTTTTGGACCATTCCTGTGCGCGACGAGGATCAATACAAACTAGCTTTCACTTTTGGTGGCCGTCAATACACCTTCAATAGGTGTCCCTTTGGCTACGCTAACTCACCTGCAGAGTTCAACATCTTCTTGAACAAAGCATGTCCAGACGCCCGCGAGCGTGGGACACTGATTTATGTGGATGATGTCCTTTTGAGGCAGCCAACACTGGACTCACATCTGGCCGAAATCGACCACGTTCTGAATCAGCTGACAACTGCTGGTGCTAAAATATCACTGTCGAAGTGCCAGTGGTGCAGAACCAAGGTGGACTACGTTGGCCTACTTGTAGGTCCAGACGGAGTACAACCACAGCTGACTCGCACCCAAGGCCTTGACAATCTCAAAGTCCCCACCAATCTCAAAGAACTACAAAGTTTTCTTGGCGTGTGTAACTACTCGAACCAGTTCATAGAGAACTATGCAGACCTTGCAAAGCCACTGACTGAACTCCTAAAGAAAGACGTTCCATTCGTCTGGACTGACAAACAGCAGCAGGCAATGGACGCTCTTATAAACAGGATTAAGTCAGCCCCATGTTTAGCCTACCCAGACTACAACAAAGAGTTTTACTTGGAAGTGGGCTTCTCAGCTCATTGCATAAGTGCAGGTCTATACCAAATACACGACAGAGACAAACGTGTAGTGGCCTACGCCAGCAAAACGATGGCGGGCCCCGAGTTGAGATTCTCAGACTGTGAGAAAGCTCTACTGACCACAGTGTGGGCAGTAAAACATTTCTCCAGCTACATTGGTGGACAGAAAATCATTGTGGAAACACAACACCAGCCAGTGACGTTCCTGAACAGCCAACGCATCAGAGATGGTGTGGTAACAAACTCTCGTGTTGCAACGTGGCTCATGGCGCTTCAAAGTTTTAACCTAGACATACGTTATGGTCAAAACAAGAAGTCACATCTGGGGACAGACTTGGCACTCTGCCAAAAGTGTACACAAGATGTACCAGCGACCCAGCCGTTGGCTGAGGAAAAAACCCCTGTGACTGAAGACCCGAACCACCACTTCTTTGATGACAATATCTGCAAAGATATGACAACATTGTACGTGGATGGATCTTCATTCCTCCGCGACAAAATCTGTAGGGCAGGTGTTGGAGGGGTCCTCCTCCAAGACCAAGAACAGATTACCTTCAGCTACAAATTAGGCTCTCAGACTTCTCAGTACGCTGAGATTGCAGGAATCCTAATAGCTCTCCAGATGGTAGTAGCACGCTCCATCAAGACCCTAGTCATCTGCACTGACTCTAACTATGCTCGTTTGAGTTTCGCTTGTCACCTTGCTGTGTGGAAACAGAACGGTTTCCTAACAAGCGACAGAAAAGTGGTCAAACACAAAGAGCTTTTCATGGCATGTGATCACTTGGTGACATCACACGACTTACAGATCTACTGGAAGAAAGTTCCAGGACATTCTAGAGTCCCAGGCGATGACAAGCACTACAATGACATTGCGGATTCCTTAGCCAAAGAAGGAGCCGACGAAGGTCCTCTATGGTCCTTCGACTCCTCCTGGTTGATCAAGACTCTGTCAACACAACCTGCTGTTGAGGTTATGGCAGTCACACGTGCACAGGCCGCGGCCAGACCTGCTGACAACGCAGTCTCTGTACGGCCTGCACTGACTGACCCAGACATCATCCAACAGCAAAAGTCGGATCCTGCTATCAACTCCATGATACTGTACCTGACTGATCCAGACAAAAACACTCCGTCTAAAGACGAACTGGATTCCGATCCAGACCTTAAAGTCCTTTACCAGCTGCGCAAACAGCTAAAACTAATCAAGGGCATCCTAACTTTCGCTCATGGACCAACGTCCTCACCTGTGTTCGTGGTTCCCCATGACCAAAGGGGGGTGATGTTAGTTCATGCCCATGATCTCCCGTCCGCAGGACACAAAGGAGATAAAGCCACGCTGACGGCATTAAAACAAATTGCCTATTGGCCTGGAATGAAAAAGGATGTCAAGGACTACATTGAAGGGTGCGTGGTGTGTGGCCAGTTTCAGCCAACCAGACCACTTCACAGAGCACCACTGCAAAGTAGAGGCATTGCATTCCCATGGTCTGACCTCCAGATCGACTGGGTTGGACCACTCACTAAGAGCTCTAGAGGAAATAAATATTTTCTCACGGTAACCTGTGCATTTACCAAATGGGTAGAATGCCTACCAGCTCCTAACGACACAGCACAAACAACTGCTATGTTGTTAATGAATCATATATTCTCAAGGTTTGGACTTCCCCTTCGGGTGAACTCAGACCAAGGTACACACTTCACAGGTGAAGTGATGAAAGAACTGTGGAAGACGCTAGGCGTCAAGGCCAACTTTCATGTCGGCTACCACCCACAGGCTTCAGGCCAAGTCGAGAGAGCGAACAGAACTGTGGTGAGTATTTTGAAGAAATACGTGGCCGCAAATCACAAGGACTGGGATGTGAAACTCCCTCTGGTCCTCATGGCCATAAGAGCCACTCCACACACATCAACTGGCATCTCTCCCTTCGAGATGATGACCGGTCGACAAATGACTCTCCCTCTACACCTGTTGTACCAACCAGGTGACGCCGTCATGGCGACAGCCTACACTACACAACAATACATGAAAGATTTGAATGTACACCTCAGAAACACTTTTGCTTTCGCCCAGAAAAACCTGGAAAGGTCCGCTGAAGGACGCAAGGCGTACTATGACCAGAAGGCCTCTCACAATGAACTCCAAGTGGGAGACAGAGTCTGGTACTATACGTTCGCCCCAACAACCGGGAAAGGAGAGTCCGGGACCGGAACTCTCGCCCGCAAACTAATGCCCAGGTGGACTGGACCTCATCTGATAACAGACAAAGTGTCCTCAGTCGTCTACGAGATCAAAATCAGCAAAGGCCGCAAAGAGCCAATTGCTAAATGGGTACATCGAAATCAGATCAAACCTTACAAGGCGTTCAATGACTCCACAAAAGACAAAGATCTCACAAACACACCGACTTCATGGGATAATAAGGTCGTCCAAACACAAGTTAGTAAATAAACTAATCAGGTTTAAACTACCGTAATTTCCCACCCTATAAGTCGCATTGTCCAATTTGAACTTAGAAACGCTAAGCCTAAAACCCACAACAAAAAACTAACCTTAACAACCGTTTAAATCCACGAGATTTAATTTGACCTCGGTCATAAAGTTGAGACCTGTTTTGCTTGTGTGTTGCACTTTGGAATCTGACGACAAGAGTGGGTCGAAGCAGTGAAACGTTGTTTCCTTGTTGTTTAGTCATTACTGTTGTCATTAGTTGAGGTATTGTTTTGGTTCTGAACACTCCCAGCCAAAAAGGTTTTGTATTAACATTGGTTAATGAATGATATGGATTTAACTATGCCAACATGCAGTTCGTTTTGTTAAATCTCAGTCGTTGAAGAGCCAATGTAGTTTAAAGCTACCCGAGGTACCATAAACTACACTGGTCTCACAATTTCTAAATTGAACCGATTCGATCGTTTCTATTCTAGATTATCTATTCATTTTGATGAGTCTCGCCATAGACTTCAAAATTGATTAGGAATACTAAATCCTACGTCGTTCGTCTAAAAGACAACAGACATTTAGATCAAACTATATTTCATTTTTCTACTTTAGTTTAACCTAAACTAATTAGTGAATGGAGGAATAGTTTGGAATTAGAGGCCTTCGTTACAGAAGCCCTCCAAAATTCTATAGGTATAGATCCCTATATCTAATTTACAGAATTGTTCCACCCCTTAATTGGTAAGTGTAGCTGATCTAAACCATGATAGCTTACATACCAGGTGCATATAGGTAAGGCTTAATGTAAAATCCCAATCATAAGCCCACCTTAAAAACCACATAATTGCATGACACATAGAACCAGAGTGGCACTGACTGGAAACCAACCAGCCAACAACCTTCGATGTGGGGACCTGCAGCTCCAACGCTTGGTCTTCAACCTTCATCCAAGGGTCGCCTCCTCTGCGTCAATCGAGGGATCCCCTCTACATGCTGATTATGAAAACAATTGTTGCTGATCAATCAACAAAACTAATCGTTGTGGATTTACTGCTGTGGAATTACCGCTGTGGATTATAAGACTTTGCTTTCCAAGGGATCACAGGCTTTGTTTTCCAAAGGAGTAAAAGCTTTTCGCAATGGGATTACCTCTGAACAGTATGAAATTTCCAAAACCTTTATGGGATTATAATTTTTGATTTTTCTTTTCCACTTGCTGGATTACTCCAAGATCAAAAACAGTTCAAGGTTTCCTTTCGTGTTGGACCCCATCCCCAAGGACTGGCGATGGCTTCCAAAAGGGGGGAGATGTAGTGGACATGACCTTGTCCACTTTTAAGACACCTGTGTACTTTTGAACTGTCCAGTGATGACCTTTACTGACCTCTCAGTAAAGCAAGACATTTACTACAAAATCATTCATTTAGCTATAATCTGATAAATATAGTCACCAAAAGAGACTATTTCTATCTTTGATTTTAGGCTGATGTGATCAAAAGAATAACTTTTGTCATTTTCATGATGTGTGCTTTTAAGCTGTGTCATTCTGTAAGAGTTAAACTGTGTTCACTGCTGTGTTTAAAGGTGAAGCCTTCGGGTCACAGAGACCGGACGGTTTTGTTTAGAAACTCAGAGACAGTCTCATGAGCAGGGCTCCAGCTTTATCTATCTTTTTCCTAAACATTTCTCTCTGCTGCTGCTGTAACCTTGGGGCCTGATAAGGCAAGTGAACTCCTCTCTTTGTGCCTGCTCTTTAAGTTCTAACTGTGCGGAAACGCTTCAGTCTTTGAATGGACAGAGAGTTCGAATGGACAGAGACCTGAAAGCTCTCTGCCTTGCAGCTGGTCAAGCTTGGTCAAGAGCCAAAGACTAACTTGTCAGCTAGAACTGATGGACGCCTCCATCCAGTTCCCCGAGCAAAAGCTCCAAAGTTCCTAATGAACTTTCTTTGAGAAACATCTCGTCTTGAAGTCGGCCAGAAGCTGCCACATGTTTCTGACGGCTGACGCGGATCCGAGGAGACGTTGGAAGTAAACGACCAGTTCAGACGTACGAGGGCCGGAAGGACTCTGTGCACCTGGGAGGCTGGTAATATCTTTATCAGACGCATCGTCAAAAGGTAAAGCTGTTTACAAACGTACCTGGGATTTAGCCGAAGTCGGATGGAAAGTGTCATCTCTGGTTACACTCGAGATAAATAACTTAATCTCTCCAACCTCTTATTCCTCCTTTTCCCTTTCCCTCTCAATCTTAAGCTGGAAACTATTTTAAGCTGAAGAGCCCCTCAGACTAAATATGTGTAACATCTAGTATTTATGTCTGTTGTGTTAAATCAAGTGTGCTGACGTATTTGAATTGAAAGAAAGTGAAATCATGTCAATCAAGTGTAATGGTGTTAATTTAGTTGATTTATTTTAAATAAATGATAGTGTCTCTTTGACATATCAAACTAAGTTAACGTGTCCATTGTCACTTAATGGCTCTGTTTATTTATCCATCATAAAGATCACAGAAATATTGAATAAACTGAAAAAGAAGAGAATCCGTGAAATTACTATTCAATCTGAATAAGTAAATTAAGGTAAAAAGGAGGTCAGTATTAAACTGACCCCCTCTAAACCCTTTACAAAGATGAGGATATTGTCAAGATGATCCTGAAAAACATAAATCCTACATTGGCCAGCCAGTTAAGGAGTAGCAGAGTAACAACTGTATTTGTCTGTCTGGGACAGCAGCTGGAGAGAGATCGAGACAACCAACAACAGTATGAACACAAGAAACACGTAAAATTACCCCCTAAGCCAGCTGAACATAGACCTCTTCACCATGACAACACAGTATGGCCAAGACAACCAAACTACAACCAAAATCCCAATCGCCCATCTCAACCATTCTGTTGGTGTTGTAAAGACAATCATCCTCCTGCAGCCTGTCCACATGTGTTATGCTAAAGCCAGCATACAGGCCACTGGTGAAAGTCACAAAACCAGTCCGCAAGCAGATACAAGTGTGGCCAGAGGGGTCTTCAGAGGCACTCCAGGACTGTTTTGACACCACAGATTGGGGTATGTTCAAAGAAGCTGCTACCACAAACAACAACACATGTCTCCAGGAGTACTCAGACACTGTATGTTCATACATCACCAAGTGCATTGATGATGTAACCAACCTCAAGACCATCACTGTTCGGGCTAATCAGAAGCCATGGCTGACAGCAGAGGTTTACAGACTCCTGAAAGCCAGGAATGCTGCCTTCAAAGCGGGAGATCAGGTGGGCCTGAGGGCAGCCAGAAAGAACCTGGCCCGGGGCATCAGAAAGGCCAAGAAGCAGTATTCCAGGAAAATAGCTCACCGTTTCAAGGACAGCAAGGATACACGCAGTCTGTGGCAGGGAATACAGACCATCACAAACTACAAACCAAATCTGGGTGCCCCCAGACCTGTGACAGCTCAACCTCTACGCTGAATGAACTGAATGAGTTCTTTGCTCGATTTGAGGCAAGTAACAGTACACCTGCACATAAACTCCTCCCCCCTCTCCTGATGGCCAGGTGCTGGCGTTGTCCTCAGACAGCGTAAGGCTGTCATCAAGATTAACGCCCGGAAGGCCTCTGGTCCTGACAACATACCTGGTCGTGTGCTGAAGGACTGTGCAAGGGAACTCGCAGCAGTCTTCACGGACATCTTTAACATTTCACTGAGCCAGGCCATCGTCCCTACCTGTTTCAAAGCTACCACCATCATCCCTGTCCCAAATAAGGCAACGCCCGCATGCCTCAATGACTATCACCCAGTAGCACTCACCCCAATCCTGATGAAGTGCTAGTCATGAAAAGCATCACATCTGTCCTCCCTGCCTCCCTGGATCCCTTCCAATTTGCATACCGACCTAATCACTCAACCGACGATGCCATCTCCTCTGCCCTCCACACAGCTCTCACACATCTGGACACGAAGGACTCTTATGTTAGAATGCTGTTCATCGACTTCAGCTCGGCATTCAACACCATCATCCCCCAACAGCTCATCCTTAAACTGGACAGTCTGGGGCTGAACACCTCAATGTGTAACTGGCTGCTAGACTTCCTGACCGGGAGACCACAGACAGTACGGGTCGGGAGTAACACATCTAGCACCATCACATTGAACACAGGGGCCCCACAAGGATGTGTGCTGAGCCCCCTTCTATTCACCCTGCTAACACACGACTGCACACCATCATACAGCTCCAACCACTTCATCAAGTTTGCGGACGACACAACAGTGGTAGGTCTCATCAGCAACAACGATGAGACGGACTACAGGAACGAGGTGAGCCGCCTGGCCTTGTGGTGCGGACACAACAATCTCACTCTCAACGTGGAGAAGACAAAGGAGATTGTTGTGGACTTCAGGAAGAGGGATGCACAACATGCCCCTCTGACCATCAACAGCACCACAGTGGAGAGAGTGGACAGCACCAAGTTCCTGGGAGTGCACGTCTCAGAGGACCTGTCCTGGAGCAGGAACACTGCATCACTGGCCAAGAAGGCTCACCAGCGTCTCTACTTTCTCCGCAAGCTGAAAAGGGCTGGAGCTTCAACCCCCATCATGTGCACCTTCTACAGAGGTGCCATAGAAAGTGTCCTGACCAGCTGCATCACTGTGTGGTTTGGTGCATGTACTGCATCCTGCCGCAAGAGCCTCCAGCGCATCGTGAGAGCAGCTGAGAAGATCGTCGGCACCTCCTTCCCCTCACTGCAGGACTTACACAGCAACCGCCTCACTCGGAAAGCCCTCTGCATGGCAGGTGATCCCACACACCCACTACACAGCTGCTTCAGACTGCTGCCATCAGGGAGGAGACTGAGGAGTCTCCAGGCTCGAACCAGCAGACTGAGAGACAGCTCTGTTCATCAGGCAGTCAGGATGCTAAACACTCTGCCTGCTCTGCCTCCCCTCCCATTTGAACTGCCTTAACACAAAAAACTTTCTCACACATTACCACACAACACAAAGATTTTAACACTGGACTCTGTGTCATCAAACGGGTTATTCACTAAACTCTCGGTCATGTGCTCATTCAGTTTGCACTACTTCTCATATTTGCACTAATGTTTGTATTACATCACTGCCTATAGTCATACTACTGTTTACATTCACTGTTTACATTTATTACTACTGTTTACATTTATTACTACTGTTTACATTTACACTACTTTTATATCTACACTACTGCTGATACATATACAGTATTCTCTGACCAGCCTTATTTAAGGATGCCAAATGTGCCTTACTGCATATGCCACTTTGCCTCTATACCAACATCAACTACCTCAAACATATACTGTGTACATTAACTCATATGCTGCTTTGCCACTCTTTGCAAATGTAGTGGACCTACCCAGGGTCAAACTAAGGTTTTTGAACTGTCCAGAGATGACCTTTACTGACCTCTCAGTAAAGCAAGACATTTACCACAAAATCATTCCATTAGCTGTATTCTGAGAACATTAGTCACCAAAAGAGACTATTTCTATCTTTGATTTTAGGCTGATGTGATCAAAAGAATAACTTTTGCCATTTTCATGATATATGTTATATGCTGTTATTCTTTAAATATGAAACATCAATGTGTCATTTCTGCAAGTGAAAAGGTGTCAAAGTTCAGCTAAAATGTCAAACTGACTTACACTGAAATTGTTTTTGTCGAGTTTAAGCTAAAACTCTCATCTAGCGTCTGTAAGTCTCTCACTCAGATACTTTTCCTAAACAATTTCCTTCTCTGCGCTGAATTTCACCTTGAATAGTGATAACAAGTGGACCAATGAAAAAGAGACAAGTTTCTCTCCTCTCTAATTCTCTTTTAAGTTCTAACTTTGCGGAAACGCTTCAGAGTTTGCTGGGAGCTTCAAAAGAGATGTGAACCTTCCCAAAGGGCTGGGGTACGCTTGGTCAAGAGCTAACGACCTTCGTCATCCAGCTGGGACTGATAACTTGCTGTTATGAGTCCACTTCGAATGAGCGTAAGCTCAAACTTTGTTATTCCTTCCTGGAATAAATTATCTTGAGCCAAAAAACCACGATTGCCACGGCTTCTGCCGACGAAAGCGAGTATCACCGACACCGACAAGGTAAACACGTCTGGAGTCCAGCTTGGACTTGCGGGACCGACGACTCGTCAGTCCAAAGCTGATCACAGCTCTTTGCCAGAACCAAGGCGGACGTCTTAAGGTAAAGGAGCAGCTGTTTGCTTGCTGGAGGTGTGATGATATCTTAGCTGGACGCGTACGGAAGAGTGTCATCTGGTTTCATAAATGCAAGATAAACTTCCTCTCTTAACCTCCCAATTCTTCTTAAATCTTTCCTCCTATCTTTTTCCCTCAATTCTAAGCTGGAAACTATCTTAAGTTAAAGAGCCCACAGACTAAAATATGTTTAACATCCAGTATTGAAGTCTGCTGTGTTAAATTTAAGTGTGCTGACGTATTTAAATTGAAAGAAAGTGAAATCATGTCAATCAAGTGTAATGGTGTTAATTTAGTTGATTCATTTTAAATAAATGATAGTGTCTCTTTGACATATCAAGCTAAGTTAACGTGTCCATTGTCACTCTATAGCTCTGTTTATTTATCCATCATAAAGATCACAGAAATATTGGGTAAACTGAAAAAGAAAAGAATCCGTGAAATTACTATTCAATCTGAATAAGTAAATTAATTAAGGATAAAGAGGTCAGTATTAATATTGACCTCCTCATAATTCTTACACAAATGTCAATGCTAGAACCTTCAGTTTATTTTATAGATATACTTGTTATACTTTTTCATACTACTATGCAAAAAAACAGGACAGTATTACACTTTTATTATTTCATTTTATGATTATGTTCATACGGTCTGTTCGAACGACTCCCCTCAGGCAGGAGGCTTCGGTCAATTGGGACCAGAACCTCCCGCCATAAAAACAGTTTCTTCCCCTCTGCTGTCAGACTTTTGAACACTCATAACCATGTTAGCCCATAACTTGCCTTGGTCGCTGTATTTTGTATTTTGATTGGGAATCACTGTATCACTGTATTTTGATTGTGCCACTCTAATTGCACAAGGTCGGCTAACGCTCCGGTCACTACCTCCGCCTCCTCCGTGAAGTTTGGACTTCTGAACGTTCGCTCCCTCACGAGCAAAGGTCAGCTTGTTCATGATCTAATATCTGACCGAAAACTGGATTTCATCTGCTTAACAGAAACGTGGCAACAACAAAATGACTTTTTTCATCTGAACGAGTCCACACCACCGGGGTTTGTTTACACCGCAAAGGCCAGGGCCTCAGGCAGAGGCGGAGGTCTCGCGATGATTCACCGCGAGAACTGGAAGGTCACTCCGGTTCACCCCCCTCCCTCCTCCTCCTTTGAGTGCAGTGTTTGCATGCTGAATGGCCCCACTCCAACTGTTGTTGCTACAATCTACCGCCCTCCAAAAGTGAATAGCTCATTCATGAATGACTTTGCTCATTTAACAGCTCTTTCACCCAATGTTCTCCTGCTGGAGGATTTCAACGTTCATTTTGAAGATTTGAACAACCCCCTCACCAGAGACTTCACATCCTGCCTGGATAGCTGTGGCTTTCAACAATTCATCGACTTCCCAACACACAAGATGGGCCACACCCTGGACTTACTCTGCTGCTCTGGACTTTCTCCTCTTAACTGTTCTTCTGATGAACTTCCATTTACTGATCACCTGATGATTTCATTAGCCGTGTTTCCATCAAGGTTTCTAGGTGCGCATTTTGAAGTATCGCAGCAGAAAAGCTTAATGGAAACGGCAAAATCCGTATTTACTTTCTCAAGTTCGCCAAAAAGTTTATACGCTCGCTTGAGGTGGTTTTTGGGATGTTCGAAAATGAGCAGATGCGCACAGCGACAGATGGAAACACATTTGCCGACTCGTGCTGCCGAAGCGAACATTCACGTCACGTGACTGATCAGCTGTTTCCGCTCCGGACAACATGTAACATCGCTAAAACTAGTTTGTATGACAGAATAAATACAACTCGACCGATAGCAACACGTACCTGAAATATTCTCTCCATTTTGACGAGATGTGTGGCCAGGTTCTGTTTTCAACTGCTACTTCCTGTTTACTGTAGACATGCGCTGGACATGCGCAGTGCTGACGTCTGACGTAATGACGCTGACGTCTGACGTAATGACGCTGTGCGTGGCTTGGTAGATGCGCTTCAAGCCAGCAGATGGAAACACTTCTGCTTCGCATTAATTTGTATTTACATATTTGCGAGATTTCAAAAATTAGCTCAAAAATCGAAATGAAAATGGATGGAAACACAGCTAGTCACTGTTAATCTTAAATTTTCCTCAGATAAACCTCAACGCACTCTTTCCTTCCGTAATATCAAGAATATCAACCATGACACTCTCTTATCTCATATTAATGATACCCTCTCCACCTTCAGCTCCTCCAACCCAGATGATCTTGTCACATTATACAACACCAGCCTAACCAACATCCTTAACTCTGTTGCTCCCCTGAAAACCCGGACTGTTTCCTTCTCCAACTCTGCACCCTGGTTCACTCCAGCACTCCGCTCCCTGAAAACAAAAGGTCGGCGGCTAGAGCGTCTTTATAAAAAATCCGGTCTCACAATTCACAAGGAACTTTATGCAAACCACCTCATCCATTACAAGAACAGTATTTCTCAAGCCAAATCCAGCTACTTCTCTGACATCATCAGTTCTAATGTTGGTAATTCAAAAACATTGTTCTCTCTCCTCCACCGTTCTGTCTCATCTCCTAACTCCCTGCCCTCTCACATGGTTTCCACAGAATTTTGCAACTCCCTTATGTCATATTTCAATGAAAAGATTATTTCAATTCATAAACACCTTGGTCCAAATACTGCCCCCAGCATCCTTGTTGAACTCCCCCTCCCTCCCTTTCTCTGTCTTCTCCCTCCCCTCTGCTGATGACATTGCTGACATTATCAGCAAGTCCAAGTCCTCATCCTGTCAACTTGACCCATTTCCCACAGTTCTTGTTAAATCCTGTCTCCCGTCTCTGCTCCCTATCATCACTAATATCATCCACTCCTCCCTAACCTCTGGCATTGTTCCCACAGCCTTCAAATCTGCTGCCATCACCCCCATCATCAAGAAACCAGGTCTTGACTTCACCAACTTCAGTAATCTTCGTCCGATCTCAAATCTGCCCTTCATCTCCAAGATCCTTGAAAAAACTGTTGCTAGTCAACTTCACTCTCACCTGTCCAATGAAGGATAAATCACCATTATATACGTTTATATACGTTAATATGCTTAAACATATCACAACTGTGTTTCATGTAATCACAAAGGTTTTATACGATCATGTTTATACTGTGCACATGTGACTCTTACCGGTGTGCAGTTTGATCAGACCTGCAACTCGAAGTAACACATATGAGGCCAACATGTCCCACAGGGGGGAAGGGCAAAGCAGACACAGAATTTGGCTGAAATAACAGGTACATCTTTAGTATAAACACATACACTTAGTTTATGCAACACATTTAGTTCATGACACAAAATGTGCCACAGGAGAAACATAAATGTCGAAGGAAACTAGTTTGAATCTAAACTATGCTCAAACAAAGAGGCACACACAATCTGATCAGGTCAGTGCAGAAAGACCTTGGGCACGGCTAGAAATCTCAGTCGCTGTGGCAACCATCGCTATCAGCTCGCCTGACCAATCACACAGCAGAAGCAGCCCAAAACAATTTATGGTATCTCACAGCAAAGGAGCGAACTGGCATTCCTTGACGAGACTTCGGGCGAAAAGGTCTGTCTAACGAATCATCCGATCGTATGCATATTGATCAAATGATGTCTGCTTATTCTGTTAACCTGTATCTTTTTCAATAAATCATATTTGCTTCAAGAGACGCCTGGCTCATTTGAACACACAGACTGAAATCCCTTCAGTTCTGGTGACCGCCGACGTGATGAACCAGGTGACCTGTTGAATAGCCGAGCAGAACTTCGTGACTGACAGTGCAGTGGGCCCAAAAAACAACAGAGAGGTAAGTTGAACCGTGAAATACTCAAAACAACAATTTGGCCTAATATCCAAATTTACTGCACAAAAGTACGCGGGAGTCTCTCGAGATAAAGGACTCTTGCTTAAGTTTAAATAAATAATTTGGTTGGTTAAAAGTGGTTCACAGATACGTTTTCAGTTTAAGCAGACAAGGGGGTCGGTTCGGCTCGGTTCGGGATCAGTGGGCTTGGCCCCTCCCCGCCCGAGCGGCCGAGGAGAGCGTGTGGGGCGCGCACACGTCTGATTAAAGTAATCGCGGGGCGATTGAACGTTGAGGTTCAAATTACTTACTTTTGGGGAATAAACGCTTTCTATTCAGGCCGTGAGCAGCCGGTTGTGGCCGCGTGGGTCACGTGGGGCGGATCCGTTCGTCCGCGTGAGGAGTGGGAGTCACGAAGACTTGTTGCACTGTCTAGTTTAGAAAAGCGTTTCCGGAGCGTTCGATCCTTTGAGTAGCTGGAAGAGGTCGTTCAACTTGTTTCATGTCCGCTCATGAGTAGAAGAACGACTGCCGCTTGTTTCAAAGATCGGACGTGGCCGAAGCCTGGCGTCGTGGGGGGGTCGCCGGGAGTTCACGCTGAGGTGAAAACTACAGCTCCCAGAGTGCCTTGCGCTAAACTTGCGGATTTAGTGCAGTGGACTCGCACTGGGGGCGGTGACCGAAAGAGGTCTGTAGAAAAAGAAAAAAGAGAAAAGCAGCCGCAGAGGGTTGCATACGGAAGCTTATTGATGCCACTTGGGCCTGTGTTTAATTTGTTTTAAAATACTTTGCGTCGCATTTCTTTAAATTTTTTAATGGGAATCATTATTTTAGGGGGAAGAGATCTCAATTAGTTTCAAATTAGGAATTTTTAATTGTCTGATAAATGTTTGTGTGGACTCTTTTCATTCATTCAACCTTTATTTATACAGGCTAGCCTCGTTGAGTCACGGGGACTCATTTACAAGAGGGACCTGTCTCACTCACACCAAACAACCATCCACTCTCACACTCACACCTAGGGTCAATTTAGAGTCACCAATCAGCCTAACAAGCATGTTTTTGGTCTGTGGGAGGAAACCGGAGTACCCGGAGGAAACCCACGCATGCACGGGGAGAACATGCAAACTCCACCCAGAAAGGCCCCGGACCGGGATTTGAACCGGCAACCTTCTCGCTGAGAGGCAGCAGCTCTACCAGTTGTGCCACCGTGCTGCCCACCGTGCTGGCTCAGATGTGTGTGTTGAAAGTGTTCTTCATGTGACTGATGTGTGGTGTTGCCATGACTCGGCCAGCAGAGGGAGCTGTTGTTTAACACAGAATTAAAGGCCTGAACACAAGGGGAGCTCCTCAGACTTTTTTAGACTTTTTTTTACTGTGTTACACAAGAGAACTCAGTGAGTGGGAGAAACGATTGTGGAAATAAAGCTTTTTGAGTGAATGTTGTGTGTGAAACCAGTCATGGAGCACATTAAGGAGAAACCGACCTGTCAAAATGAATCTGTACATGAACAATTGATCAGGGTTCAGGCGGTAATAGCCATAATTCATGCTGCTGATCCTGGGAAGTGTAAACAATTGGATGCTTTAATTATACAAATTGTGAGAGCAGCAGGAAATTCAGAAAAATCAACAGATAACCTAACACAATTAGTTTGGACAAAGGTGAAAGAGCAGCAAAAATTGCTTGATGATATAGAAACCAAACAAACAATTTGTACATCATTTTGGGAGCGTAGTAAGCTTAATAAAGGACACCAACAACAGAAGCAATTAGTGGAGGTGTAAAAGCAGTTAGCTTTGTTATCTCAGAACGTACAAAATGTTGGTGAGACAAACAGTTGCACAGAAACAGAAGAAAAAACGACACCGCCTCCATATGCTGTCAAGGCCACAGCTCCACCTGCACCATCAGCAGGACAGTACCCCCTGTTTCCAAAAAGGAGAGGTCAGAGGAGGTTTGAGGAGGATGACACTGAGGATGAGGATCAAGTTCGGCCTGGGGGCACCATGGAGGAGAGAATGAGAGGTCAGAGAGCACAACATCTCCGTAGTGAGTTTGACCGGGAAGTCAGTTATGCTGATGAGAGAAGAGATAGGGAATGGCCAGGCTCATTGTCTCCACGTCCACGTGAATATGACAGAGAGGAAGAGAGTCGAGCTGAGAGACGCTACGAGGAAGAAATGGGCAGGGGGTGTTACGGCCCCCCCAGAGCAGGTAGCAAGCATGCAGAGAGGAGCAAACATGCAGGGGATCCGCAGGCTGAGAGGAAGAAAAAGTTCTTCTTTAAAGGGTCAGTGTCAGGTACCGTGGCTGAGTCAGAAGATGAGCTGGTGAGAGGGAGACCACACGCACGCCCAGACAGTCCAGTATGTGAGCCGCCGAGCAGGACAGAGGAGCAGCCAGAAAAATGTGGAATGATATGAAAAGATTCATATTGGAAGAGAGGTGCAGGAAGGCGAAGACTGAGGGAGATGAGGTGATCAAGAAAGTGAAGAGAAAGTTGATACAGGAGAGAGATAGCAAACAGGAAGTTGAGACAGAAAGGTGCACATGGAGGAGGTAGGATCGGGCCCAAGAGAGGGGAGACCACTCAGAGGTTGTGGAAGTACCAGAGAGACGATCAGGCAGGTGAGGTGAAAACATTATCTAGAAATCAGCCACAGAGCAAAAAGCTTACCTTGAGAAGTTTCAGAGCATCAATTAGATGAACACGAGAGTTCTAGAGAAAAATCAACAATCAATCAATTAATCAATCACCTTTATTTAACCAGGTAGAGCCCGTTGAGACAGAGATCTAGTTTACAAGGGTGACCTGGTCAAGTGGTCAGCAGCACACGTCATATTGACAAGAGGCATTTGCACTCATCAAAGGAAAATAAAGAAAACTACAATCACAGTAAACAGATGTTGCCATTTCAAAACCAACAGGATATGACAGATTTCTATATACATTATATACAAAACAAACAGACAGACCTCGGTTGGGTAAATAAAGTTAAAAAAAAATCAACAATGACATGTAGATTGGACAGTCAGATTGGATTAGACAGTCTTGGGTAAAGGTTAAATTCATTTTCAATTAGTTGTAAGAACTTTTTTGTAAAATTTTTTGCTTTTCACTTTAAATTAGGGAAAGAAAAAAACGTTGTGCGACCAGATCCAACGAGATGTGCTCTGGGAGACAAATGCCGAGAAGATTTCACTTTTGAGTTTTCATATAGTAATATTATTGGCGTTATTATTAGACAATTACGCGTATTTCTTTTTCAGCCTACAGCCTGATAGCACACAGTGCGGGGAGGGGGAGCATCAGACAGACAGACCTATTTTCTTACAGAACACATAATTGTAATTTGCCATGAGCTAGGATTCAACCAAAATGCATGATACTTTTGCGTTTGCCAGGGGATTGGGGTAACAGTGGTGGCTCGATTGGATTTGAATGCATAAAGCTGACGTCTACATGGTTCATTTTGACTCTGAGAGCGACAGCTGCCAGAAAGCGAGAGCAAAACCTCTCACTCATGAATGGACACAAGACAAGGACAGTTAAAGGGAGAAAAACCAAAGAACTGTCATTCAAACACCAGAATGTCCATGAACTTCCTCAGCCATAGTTCAAGGCAACGACCTGAACAAAAGAACAGTCCAGGACACAAACAGATGTCAAAGTCAGCAAACACAACGTGAAATCAAGTGAAGTCAGGACTTGGGGCATCCTGCAGAGAAAGCCACCAGGAAGAAGTGGCGGGGCACTGAAGCTGACCTAAGCTGGACAATGGACAAACTCACACGACCAGAGCATGAGCATGTGAAACAGCTGTCAGGAGTCACTCATTCCAGCAACCCGTGAAGGCGTCGGCCTCCCATTTGAATCGGTGGGGTCACACTGGGGCCTCAGTCTCAGGGTCCAAACGTAAAGTGCATTATTTAATGATGACACATAGAACAGGCCACCGAAGGTCACATAATTATTAGGTTAAAACTGACTTGGAGCTCTGTTTGCCTGCTCCTCCCGGTTCCAGAGGGCTCTTAAACAAAATAACAAGGCTCTCATCCCGAGGGCCACAGCAAAATGAGTTGTGAATATTTTCACAGGTAAAACTGGTGTCACCACAATTATTCATATTGGGTTTTAAAGATTAGATAAATAATGGCAGTTCTCCTTGAGGGAACGCGTTTCTCGGAGTCTGGTGTGTACAACGGCTGAGTTGAAATTCAGGAATATAGTTCAGACGCATAAATTGGATCGTTAATCAGTGCAGATAAGATCAATTAAGTAAGAACAGGCTTTCAGAGATGAGGAGAGCACAAGTTGATGACAAGGAGGGAACAAATTTGCAGGATAAAATAAGAGAAAATTATGAAAGACACAGAAGGTGCACGTGGTGGTCGGTGAGGAAAGTGGTTTCCGTGGAAAAAGCGGAGCAGTGTTAGTGCTGGTTTAGTAAGGGGCTTCAGGCAGATCAGTGTTTTGACGTGATGATAGGTTTGAAGCGGCAAGAGGAATACAGTCAGCGCAGAGGGCGTAGGCAGGGCTCTGTGTGAACTTATGGTGCAACATTAACTAAGCTCGTTCAGTGGAAAAGAGAGGGTTTTTGGACAGCAAAGGGAGACAAAGGAAGCAGACGTGCGATATGGTATCACAGCTTTGACAAAACCAACACACAGACCATAAATAAACATCAGGAATGGAACTGTCAAGCTGAATTGGAAGGAAAAAGAGCATCGGGATACATCAATTGAAGTCAGATGGTGATGGTCACACCAGAAGAAGAGAGGGCCAGGAGATGAGATGAGGCCTCTATAGCTTGCTGTTAACAAGGGGCGGATCCTGAACCAGAAGATGGAAGAGAAGAAGATTTTGAGGAGCAGCAACTCGCGCGTGTGGAGCACACCAGCTGAAGGGGATTTCAGCTGGTGACACACACACATTTACATTCTCTGATCAGAACATTGCGCCGTGCGTTCATTGCGTGAGGCTCAACAGACGAGGAGGTCGCGCGAACAAGGAAATTTTCGACCGTGATGGCACCGGGTCATGAGATAATAATTGGTTGTACAGACATGCTCGAACCGGTAAAAGGGGTTCAGAAATTTATGGTTGGTGTGCCGCGCTCACCGGCTGACTAGGGGCATAAAAAAGAAAAAATTAGAAGGGAAGACAACAAACCGGTCCTAAAATTTTTAATAAATTGTTACATTACATGTCATGGTTTTCCTGTAAAAATTAGATCAGATAATGGTACACATTTTAGCAATGCAAATCTAGGGAATGTTAGAAATACTTAGGCCTCAACATGTTAGTATACTTTTGGAAAATTGGCTGTAATCTGTGCACAGACTAAAATTAATTGATTTGGGGCTTTACAAAATGGCCGTTAGGGCTGAGGACATCTGTAGATAGGGGATAAGGGTTGTTGTTATGTCGCATATAATGTATTTTGAGAGACTAATCGTAGTTTGTCCAGCTTCCATCTACAGATCTTTGAATCCGTTACACCTGAGAGTGCAAAGCCTGAACGAGGCCGGAGGGTCCACTGACACCTGGGGTGCTTCTCAGGGCCTCTGGAAGAGAGTGGCCTGAGCCAAAGGGGGGTGCGCACAGCTGAGCTGTCGAGGCGCACATCACCAGCAGCGCGCGAGAGAGGGAGAGGCACAGCCAGAGCGATCCGGAGGAAAGGCCTCAGAGGTCATCACAACCGGTCACAGAAGACCTGTCAGAGCTGCTGAGCTGAAAAGGGGGGCTTTGCATCTGGAGGAGGGGTTCACACGTGGTGTGGGCCTGGCTGCATCTGGTTCCTGGAAAACCGAGCTCGAGGGAAGGCGTGAGCTTCTGTTTTCCCTGCACCACACTTCAGCATCTGTGGGAGTCATCTGTTCGTGAGGTGTTCTGGTTCGAGTGGTGGAGCTTCCTGAAAACACCTGTCACCTGAAAACACCTGTCTTCCTGAGGTGCATCTTTGTGCTTGCTTTTGAGAATAGGCCAGAACGATAGGGAAACAGTTCCCCAGGCCTGTCTGCCTTGTTGCTTTGAGAGAAGAGCGCCTGTTGCATGATTGCAGCTTAACAAGGCAGGCCACACCAAGTGGAGCATAAAAGAGGAGGTCATCCATTCTCTTTGGGTCGGGGCAGTTTTGCTTGACCAGTGGAACGGGGAAATTGAACTAAGTACCAGCTGGGTGTAATCTTCAGCGATCTGCAGCCCAATAAAAGGGTGGTGACCTCTGAAGAATGCATCTTTCCACAAACATCTGAACAGAACAGAAAGCAGAGGGTTAAATCGATTCAGAAAGGCTGACACAGTGTTTTAAACTTTACAGGTGTTTCTACTTTGCATGATTGAATCAGCAATATTTCATGCTTTAAATCTTAAATCACATTTTAAAGATCACACACTTAGGTTTAGATATTAGATTTCACCTTTAATATTAAATTAGTGTTGCATTTTATTACTGATTCTTAAATTAGATTTAATTTAGTCATTAACTATTTGCTGCTACATTTTAACTTTTAAGTTTTATCAATTAAATTTACTTCCATTCTAAAATTAGAATACAACAGAACAACACATCTAACGTTCAAGGGTTTGGAGGTACATTTTTTCTATTTCAGTGTTACAATCATAAAATATTATGGGTTTTTGATCAATTCCTTATTTCTGGTTTAAAATTGAATGAGTGAACGATCCGTGCATTATACGACTGTATTTTCTTACAGGTGCGGTTCCAGTGACTCCTGTGTAATAAAAAAAAAAAAAAAAGAGCAAAAAGAAGATTTTGTTAAACTGTGCATGTGTTTGGTGTTTGGACTTTCTGCACCTAGGTATCTTGTGTGTGTTCACTTTTTCAGGTCAGCTCATTTTAACTGAGCAGTGGGTCAATCTCATCATCTGTTTTAAATTGTGTTACATTTCAGTGTTCACAGATTACTGCTTTTAAACAGTGTTTGTGCTACAGTTTGAGAGGGCCACGAGGAGTTCAGCATGGCGGATGGGCATAACAGAATTTTACTGGCTGGAGGTGTGATGATGTTGATCATGATTCTGATTGTTTTATTGCTGGAATCTCTTTGTGTTATACCAGGTCTGCAGAGGTGTCGTGCAGAGGAGCCTATAAAGGTCAGGAGAGAGGTCCCCAGACTTAGGGCATGGTCTCAGATTCAGGATATCGATCAGTTGACTCTCAACTTGTCTCACAGCTTCCAGATGAACAGCTGGTATAAGTATGCTCAGTTTTTAGCCAGGGGGCGCCATAGTTCTGAATGTTATGTATGCACAAAGCTTCCTGTGACTGCATCCCACCTGCCCTTGCGTGTGAAGCCTTTAGAACGCAAGTTGTCTTTCTGTTTTTTACAGTACAGTTCCAGGGGATTCATCAAACAACCAGAGAGGTGTGTGGCTAGAAGGTACGAGCTGACACAGTCTGACCCGGTGGTGGTGCTGAGCCAGTATGTGGAGTGGACACCTGGTGAACAGTTCCCGGTTTGTGTACACCGAGTGCAGCACCAAGACTCACATCAGGTGGTGGTGGGCTCACTGCCAACCAAGAGCTGCCAGGCGGTGTACCTCCCTGGGAACATTCAGTGGGTGTTCCTGGAGTGAATGGGACGTTTCCTGTGGAGGATTTGGCTTGGTTGTGTGGTCATGCTGTGCTGTTGTCCTTACTTGCGAACTGGACCGGACTGTGCGCACCTGTGGCAGTGACTGATGACTCATTTCTGGCCTCAGTCAGCAATGGGTCTCATTATGTTCGTGAGAAGAGAGCAATTGTTCTCAAACCTCATGACTCCATCTGGGGTACAGATGTGCCGCAGGAGTTCAAACATTGGACAACAGGTGAGAAAGTCATGCTTTCTCTGTTTCCATGGGCAGGTGTAGGCAAGCTAATGTTGCGTTTGGAGACGTTAGATTACCGTTTTGGTGTGTTTATTAATTCTACAATTAAGGCGTTTGAGGGCATCTCGGCTG
>JBBPBX010048592.1:0-25690 GCA_038048925.1 Garcialebias charrua | reverse complement strand
ATGTCTGTGATGGTGGGGAGACTGACTCCAACAGACTTCTGTGCAGCCTTCACCACTCTCTGTAGAGCTTTCCTCTCTTCAACTGTGCAGCCTCCATGCCACACGTTGATGCTGGAGCACAGGACGCTCTCCACTGCACACCTGTAGAACGAGGTGAGAACTGGGCTGCTCAGACCAGCACGTCTCAGCCGTCTGAGGAAGTAGAGTCTCTGATGACCTTTCTTGATCAGGCTGGTGGTGTTGTTGCTCCAGCTGAGGTTATCATTCATGTGTACACCCAAGTATTTGTAGCTGGAGACCACTTCCACTGCAGACCCACCTATTTTCAGTGGGGCGTGGGTGTGTTTGTTCCTTCTGAAGTCCACAATCATCTCCTTTGTCTTCTTCACATTCATGTGAAGATTATTCTCTTTGCACCAGCTCTCCAGATGTTCCCATTTATCGCGCGATCTCGCAATTCCCGCGGATGCGTCTCGGAGCAGCGCATCCAGGCGGACCGGACCGGAGCGGAGGTAGTGTAAACTGAACTTTGAGACGCTCAGCTGCGACCTGCGGAGCGGGGCGGAGCGGAGCCGGAACGCATGTAGTGTAAATTCCGGGTGAGTCCCTAGAAAGGTGCGACTTATAAGGCAGAAAATACTATATGTGACTGACCAGTGGCGAGCCGTCTATAGGGTGCGCTAGGGAGCTGCCTCCCCACTGAAACCACTCACCATTTTAAATTGAAGACTTAAACAAAATTAAATAAAAACAAAATAATAAAATAAACATATTTTGAAATATATGTACCGGTACCTTTTTTTGTTGTGTAAGATAAATATTTTATAGTTAATGATGAGTTATTTCTTTCAAAAACGTCTGATTGGTAACGTATTTCCGGCCCCTGTGGGAGCAAGTCTAATCCATAGACTCATTAAAAATAGCACATGCACAGTTATTCTGCTTTGCTACAAAAGAATAGGAAGATTCTGGGTGCAGATATTGGCGCCTGGAGGCACGGCGAACGCAAGCTGCACCGATCAGTAACAATTGTGTGCTTCCGGTCAAGGAACAGTTTTTTTTGCAGATCCATGCAGTGACACAACCAGGCTGGTTGCAGGTAGGCTTTAAGCCATCGAAAGTCCTTTATCTAATGCGTATTTGCCATTTCTGACTGATGTGCCTTCCAAATTTTAGATGTCTCTGTTTGTGGAAAAAAACTCCAGCTGGCTTGTGTATTCTAAAAGTGGGAACTGGTGAGTTTGTTTCTGGAGGTAGCATGCTAACGCTAGCCTTTATCTAATGCCTATAATATTATGTTGTGGAAGTTGGCAGAAAGAGGTGAAAAATATTTTGAGTCTCCATTTATTCTCAACGTCTTCCAACATCAAGCTTAGGAGAAACGAATGAATTACAACCGTTGAACTGCTCCTTTTACATTCTGTCCTTTTCACAATAAGAGCACATTCTGACGTGAAATATAATAATAATAATAATAATTAATTAAATTTATAACGCACTTTTCATTACTGAAAATCTCAAAGTGCTACACATACTGTATATTGAATGCTACACACATTCATAAACCGGTGGCGGCAGACTACCATGCAAGGTGCTTTCCAGTCCTACCGGGAGCAACTCAGGGTTAAGTGTCTTGCCCAAGGACACAACGACACATGGTGCGGGTCCCGGGAGTCGAACCGCCAACTTTCCGATCGGGAGACGACTGCCATTACCACTACACCACGGCCACATATACATGTGTGTTTGCCACACAGGCCCCCTATGAACGCAGAATGTCACAAACACCAAAAACACATAAATTGTGAAACCTATTACTGGTGTAAAACACACAAATAAATAAATGAAATACCTAACGGTAACGGCTAGGGAGTTGAATAAGATGACGGCTGCTCTTCACAGCGACAGGAGATGTAAGTGAAGGAGACTATGTAGCGACTGCCACTTAACTGTTCACCTGAGGGAGGTAACCCAGCTGTAGGGGAAAAACCTGGAAGAATGGGCAAAGAAATTGGGGGATGGCATGGCCACGACGAGGTGGCTGAGCCAACTCAACTGGGTCCCCTGGCAACACATAAGCTGGCTTCAAATGGTCCACCAAAACCCTCTCTTGATTACCCCCCAACTCCAACAAAAAAATCTTTAAGTCCCCTCTCTAAAACACAAAATAGACCATCATAAGGTGGCTGAAGTGGTGAACGGTGTGTGTCATGGCGGATAAATACAAACTAAGCCGACATAAGGTCCTTCAGCACAAACTCCAAGGCAGTGATGTGCTGCCAATGGGGCAACAGATCTATTTTTCCTGTTAGGACTGCCCTACTCCCTTTGGGAGCAACTGAACTCATGAAGGACTGATTTTGTATACGGTAAATGCCAAGTTGGTCGAGAGGTAAGGAACCGGTTTGGCACCCAAAGGACCGGGGTTTGATCCCCGGTCACGGCATTTTTTTTAAGCCTTTTGTTTCGGATAGATCTGGGTGAGAATAGATATATACATCTACATAATAATACTTTGTGTTGCTTGTTTTAAGTGGTGTATTACTAATGTAATTTTAACATTCAGAAACAATGACTGTCTCTCGTCCTGGCCACATCTCCTTGCTCACATCCCACCCGCCTCCCCCTCCTTTAGGCGGTGTCTGTTGACACGCCCATTTTTCTGCATTTTTCAAATCCTGTGCTGGGGCGGAGCTATCTCTGGACGGTGGGGTGAGATACACTTTAAATGCTGCTGCTGTTAGCGCTGTTTGCAACAAGCTGCTTTTCTTGCTTGGAGAAGAGACATTCATGCTGGAATGACGTCGTTTCAAGCACGTTAACAAAATAGACATGTTGCTGCTACAGATCCAATCTCCGTGAAACAACGTCCACACACAGCTTTGGATTTGTGCTAGTCTTTTAACAAGAAAGCCATAACGTCCCCAAACAGGAGACCGCAACGAGATGCAAGCATGCTAAATGTTGCGCGTGCTGCAACATAATAGCGCCGTGCTGAAATACGCCTAGGAATTTTAGTTCCGCGGCGCATATATTTTCCTGTTATAAAATTTGATGAGTGAAAAGCTGGATTCCAAGATGGCGCCCATAAGCATGGCTGCGTATCCGCCTCTCCTGTGGGTGTTTGGAATTTTTGTGTTTTGTTCGTTCTTCATTGGAGACATAACTACACTGCTGGTTTATGATCGGAAGCAGCTTCTGGATTTACGTTTTGCTGCCGCGGATGTCGCTGATTCGGGCCAGTATGAACGTACCTCGGGAGGCCCCCTCTGCCCCCGTTGCTCGGAGACGAGTTGCCCGTTTACCTCCGCTGCTCTTCGCACCAGCCTGCACGGAGAAATCGATCGACTCGGAGGAAGAAACGCGGCTCTCGAGCTGGCCGGCTGGTGAAGCTCAGAGCCCGGCGTTCTGCCTCGCTGTCTTCAGCTGATGGTCTCGATTCTCATCGCCAGTCTCCCGCGTGCACGGACCAGGAAAACAACGGGGATCTGCAGCCGGAGCAGCTCTCTGTGGGCAGCGAGCCGCGGACGCGCGCTCCCCCACCAGCTGTTAGCTCATCAGCTGCTAGCAGCTCATCAGCGGCTAGCTCGGATATCATCAAATTCTGTGTTGTCAACGCCCGATCTGTTTGCAACAAAACGTTCATCCTCAGGGATTACTTTGAAGATCACGACTTGGACTTTTTCTGCATCACAGAGTCGTGGATGTCGTCGGGTGAGTCCAGCGCGCTGACGGAAATAATACCACCAAACTGTTTGTTTTTTAACGACCCGCGACCATCAGGTCGTGGTGGTGGATTATTAACAATATTCAAATCAACTTTTGACTGTAAACAACTGTCCATTCCAGTCTCCTGCTCTAGCTTTGAGCTGACTGTTTTTGAACTAGGCCATTCACCTGTAACTTTGTGTGCTCTTGTCTACCGGCCGCCTCGCTCCAAGAACTTCATCAGCGAGTTTTCTGATTTCTTGGCTGAAATTACAGCTAAATATTCTCGGGTCGTCATTTCAGGCGACTTCAACTTGCACGTGTGTTGTCCTGAGAAGCCCATGGTTAAGGACTTTTTAGATTTATTGGACTCATTTAATTTAACTCAACACGTGAACTCTTCCACACAGCAGCGTGGACATTTGTTGGACCTTGTTTTAACATGTGATGTGACCGTTTCAAACCTTGAAATAGGAGACAATGTATTCTCAGATCATAGGCCAGTGAATTTTCAGTTCACCATCCCCCATGTAACCCCTAAAACATGCATTCCTGCACGTAAAGGCAGGAATGTTAACCATTTAACTGCCGCACGTTTCACTGAGGTTTACAACAATGACATGTTAATTCACCCCCCATTGTTCCTCTCCAGCACTGAGGAGCTGACAAACCAGTTTGACTCTGTTTGTTTAAAGGCTTTGGATCAAGTGGCGCCTATTAAACCGAGAAGACCAAAACTCAGGGCCGAACCGTGGCTGAATGACACGACCAGAGCTGCCAGGCAGCAATGCCGAAAGGTGGAGAGGAAGTGGAAAAAAGACAGTCTGCAGGTCTCTTTTGAGATGGTAAAAGAGAGCTGGCGCCGATATCAGAAAGCAGTGAAAACTGCTAAATCACAATACTTCTCTGATATCATTGCTGCAAACTCTCGTAACCCTCGAGTTCTGTTCTCCACCCTAAACTCTGTTCTCCACCTCACTGAACAATCACCCATGGAAGCCTCGACTGAGCTGTGCGAGAACTTCCAACATTTCTTTTTAGATAAAATCGCAACCACCAGGGCTCTCATTTCTCCTCCATCTCACGATCCATCCATCCCACCTCAATCTGTTGCTGTGTTTGAACATTTTGAACCAGTCTCTCTGTCCTCTCTAGAGCAGGTCATGTGCAACCTGAAACCATCTGGCTCCCCCTTCGATGTGGTCCCCCCTCGGCTTCTAAAGGAGGTTTTTCACACTCTAGGTCCCTCCATTCTCTCGATTGTAAATAGCAGTCTATCCTCGGGTGTGGTGCCAAAATCATTAAAACATGCTGCTGTTCAACCCCTCCTGAAAAAACCAAACCTCGACCCGTCAGTATTATCCAATTTCAGGCCTGTCTCCAGACTCCCATTTGTTTCTAAACTTCTAGAGAAAATAGTTGAGTCCCAACTAAAGTGCTTCCTGGAGGATCACGCTATCCCCGAGCTATTCCAGTCTGGCTTCAAATCCCTCCACAGCACTGAGACTGCCCTACTGAAGGTTTTTAACGACATCTTTCTATCCACAGATACTGGTGACTCTGTGCTGCTTGTCCTATTGGACCTCACATCCGCTTTTGACACCATCGACCATGAGATCCTCATTGCTAGGTTGGAGCAGTGGGTGGGCATCTCAGGATCAGCCCTAAACTGGTTCAGATCCTACCTCTCTGACAGGTCTTTTTGTGTGTCCATCAATGATTTTACTTCTGCAGTGGCGGCTCTTAAATGGGGGGTTCCGCAGGGGTCCATCCTGGGTCCTCTCTTGTTCTCCTTATACCTGCTGCCACTCGGTGCTATTTTCCGGAAACACAATATACCTTTCCACTTCTACGCTGATGACTGTCAAATCTACTTCCCCCTAAGACAAAATGGTACAGGCTCTATTCAACCTCTGCTCGACTGCCTGGCTGACATCAGGGACTGGATGGCTTTAAATTTCTTAAGCTTCAATGATAAGAAGTCTGAAGCCATATTGTTCCTTCCCAATGACACAACCTCAAACCACTGCATTGACCTGTCTGCTCTACCCCTGTCCGAAAAACAAAAAGTCAAAAATCTGGGAGTGATAATGGATCCTTCCATGAAACTCAACAGTCATGTAAACATGATCGTCAAATCCTGTTTTTTCCAGCTGAGGCGTCTGTCTAAGCTGAAGCCCATATTATCCAAAAACAACCTGGAGACAGTGATTCACGCATTCATTACATCTAGGCTTGATTACTGCAATTCACTTCTGTTTGGCGTCAGTCAAGCCACCATTGCACGATTACAACTGGTTCAGAACGCAGCTGCCCGATTTTTAACCAGCACACGCAAAAGAGAGCACATTACACCAGTCTTGGCCTCCCTTCACTGGCTACCGGTTCATCTTCGAATCCAATTCAAAATTCTCATGTATGTCTACAAATCGCTGAACAGTCTCGCCCCCGCCTATCTCTCGGATCTGATACACCCATATGTCCCTCCACGTGCTTTGAGGTCAGAGGATCAGGTACTCTTAATAGTTCCAGAAACTCGCCTTAAGCGCAGGGGTGACAGGGCGTTCTCTGTAGCAGGCCCAAGACTCTGGAACGAGTTACCGCTGCTCATCAAACAGGCCCCCTCCCTCTCGGTTTTCAAATCCCGGTTAAAAACTCACTACTACTCCATTGCTTTCAATGCCAGCTGATTTGTATTGGATCGTTTGATTTATGATCTGCAATGTTTTTATGTTTTTCGTGTTGTACTTCATTGTCTGTGTTGCCTGTTGCGTGTTTGTTTGTCCAGCACTTTGGTGTGGACTTGTTCCTGTTTAAAGTGCTTTATAAATAAAATGGTATGGTATGGTATGAAAAAATAACCGAATTGGTACGTAGGTGGACCGAACCGAATGTGCCATACCAAACGGTTTGGTACACCCACGTGTACCGTTACATCCCTAATCTCTATCATAGGCTAAATGCCTGTTTCTACCATGTACCATATATATCATGCATTCCTATCTCCAAGGGGCAAAACAATTACAATAACAAAACCCTTAGACTTTCCCCTCACAATACTACCACATCTTGTTTTATTAAGGCTTAAGAAAAAGGCATAAGAAGATATGTTCAACATGTTTTGTGACAAAGCAGCAGGTTCAAGTGACAAGAGAACAGTTTACCTTTGATGCATATTGAGGGCAGACTTCTGGGGGAATCTGGCCTGACACTTGGTGCATTCGTAGGGCTTGATGCCCGTGTGCGTCCTTTCGTGCAACAACAAAGTAGCCTTGGAGCTGAGTGTCTTCCCACACTCAGGGCACACGTATTGTTGCTTTTGTCTATGCACCTGGGATAAATTTCTGCTTTAAATTCCTCTGAGAAAATCATCTAACTGTATGACTTTGAGAAAACATAAAGGAAGCGTACAAAGATTTACACCTCACCTGTCTCTTATGGTGGGCAACATCATTCTTTCGTTTAAAAGTCTTTGCACAAATGTCACACTCAAAAAGCCTCTCAGTGCTGTGAACGTGCTTTATGTGGAGCTTCAGGTTCTTGCCATTAGCAAACGTCTGCTGGCAGACTTCACAGCAATAGATTCCTGGTAAATCTCCTGTCTCTCCATGGCAAGTACTGGAAGAAAGAAGAAAAAAAGTTTAATTAGGTGTGCCAATGAGTATAAAGAGTTCTCTTGGTACTAATTGACAAATACGCAAGAAAACCTAGACCCCTTTTTGGAGCTTGTAGATCAGGCATCCGTCTCAGTTTGTAGAGATTTGACTAAATGTTCAGCTTGAGTGGGATTATGTGACTGACCTTTGAGCTTTCTAAAGTCAGACCAATTAATCATCTGATAATTGATATTTCAAATTATAATCTGCCATACCTGTGGCTTTGTGCATTTAAAAGATGCAACAACAGCTACAACAAACAGCTTCCTGTAGCTCACAACTCAAGTGTTTTAAAGTAAGAACACTGTTCAATAGATTATTGTTAGGTGTACATGGGTTGCTAAATATTATCCATTCATTCATCCATCATCTTTACCCGCTTCTTCCTTTTCGGGTTACAGGGTGCCACTGGTGCCCATATCCAGCCATCATTGTGCGAGAGGCGGGGGGACACCCTGGACAGGTCTCCAGTCCATCACAAGGACACAGAGAAACAAATGAGACAACCATTCAATCTCTTACTCACACACCTAGGGACAAATTATAGTTACCAATCATCCTAACTAGGGGTGCAGAAAAATTTAGATTTTTAAAAAGAATCTAGATTCTTAGTCCTGGCAATGCTGAATCGATTCTAAAAGCCCATAAATCTGTTTTAAAATGTGTTTAATTTTATTTTATTCTGCTCTTACTCCAGAGCGTACAGCATATCGCATTATGTGTCCACTCAGCCGCCGTACAATTTTGGCCATGTAGGCCACCGTACAGCAAGCTATTTAGCCAGCTCCCTTTATTTGAATGGCGTCTGTTAGCATGTAGCAGGGGGGACAGCACAATTCAACCCGCTTCTTCGTCTTTAAAAGTCATTTCAGATCCTATAATGTTCCGGAGGAAGACAGAGCTTAACAAGGGCACAGTTGTTTGCAAGAAGTGTAAAATAAAATTGTGGTACAGTATTTTGGAAATACGACAAAATACATGGAAGATGAAAAGCGAAAGCAGCAAACCAGCAAACTCTGCAAAAAACTTCTAGGTTAAAGATTGCGGATATTTCTCTCTCCATCTCCTGCTGTATCACAAAGGATTTAAGCAGACATAGTGGAAGGTGAGGGGTTTAGGTTTACAGGTAGTCCCCGAATTACGAGCGCTCTGATCTACGAGGTTCCAGACTTACGAGCTGGCGAATTTTTGGAAAAAACGCAAAAAATACTGAGTTTTCATGTGTTTTTTCACCACAGTTAGTTAGATAAACATATGGACACACGTTTCCGATCATTTTTATGCACTCATAAGCAGTTTTTTGATGAAAATAGAGTGTTTGTAATTGCGCTAGCGAAACCGTTCCAATTTACGAGCGAAATTTCGGACTTACGAGAGACATGGCAACCGTTCCAAATTACGAGATTTCCGGTTTACGAGCGCCTCGTTGTAACGGATCTCGCTCGTAAATCGGAGACTACCTGTATTTTTAATACGCTGGACCTAACGTACGTTTTTCCTTCACATAGCTTTTTTTTGTGATAAAGCTGCGCAACAACTCCAACAAGAAATAAAAAATAAAGTGGGAGAAGCTCTGATTAATGTGCCAGCTGCAGCTCAAAGGTCAATGTTTTCTCTCATAAAACTTATAGACAAGTTATTAAAAAAAACTTACCGGTAATGTAATTTGTCTTTTTAACAGGTTGAAGAGGCAAGATGAGACATATCACCTGAAGCCAGTTTTAAATGATACGATTTATGGTTTATAAATTACAGTTCAGAAAAGTTTTTGTGCAGGTTTGCACAGGTTTTGAAATTTTATTAAATGTTTACCAAAAATGAATGCAAACTGTGAAGCCTGTATATTTCATATTAGGTTAAGTTTTGAAAATACAGTATATCACGTTAGTGCAATATGGTAAAAAAGAAAAAAAAACTAACGTCTGTATTTTATTTTGAGTTAAAGGTTAATGTACACTGCTCACAAAATTAAAGGGAACACTAAAATAACACATCCTAGACCTCAATTAATTAAATATTCTCATTGACAAACTTTATTATTAGCACAGTGGAATTGATTGAGAAGAAAATAACACAAAAATTATCAATGTAAATCAAAATTATTATACCATGGAGATCTGGATTTGGATTCATACTCAATATGAAAGTGGAAAATAACATGACGGGCTGATTCAACGTCAGTGAACATTCCTCAAGACAAGTCTAAATGAGGCTCAGTAGTGTGTGTGGCCTCCATGTGCCTGTATAACATCCCAACAATACCTGGGCATGGTCCTGATGAGACGGTGGATGTTCTCCTAAGGGATCTCTTCTCAGACCTGGATTAGAGCATCAGTTAGCCCCTGAACAGTCTGTGGTGCAATGTGGCCTTGGTGGATTGACCGAAACCTGATGTCCCAGATGTGCTCAATTGGATTCAGGGCTGGGGAACGGGCAGGCCAGTCCATGACATCAATGCCCTCATCTTGCAGGAACTGCTGACACACTTCAGCCACATGAGGCAAAGCATTGTCATGTATAAGGAACCCAGGGCCCACTGCACTAGCATATGGTCTAACAATGGGTCTGAGGATCTCATCCCGGTACTTTATAGCAGTCAGGGCACCTCTGGCTAGCACATGCAAGGCTGTGCGGCATCCAAAGAAATGCCTCCTCACACCATGACTGACCCACTACCAAACTGGTCATGCTGTTGTCGGCAGCATAACGTTCTCCACTGTGTCTCCAGACTCTGTCACGTCTGTCACATGTGCTCAGTGTGAACTAGGGCTTTAACAGACTACTCGAGTAATCTACAGATCGATTGGACATCTATCAAGTTTTTTTATTTCACGTTGAGTATTCGTAGTGATGTCATTACATCGCAGTTACAGAACAGAAAATGAATCACCCTGTTTGGAGCTCGTTGCGAACCAGTGTTACACCATATTCTGTGACCACCATATATTGTGACCGTAGGGGGCAGTGTCGAATGCACTGTTGCAAGTCACTGAATATATTCTGTGACCTGCAACAATGCATTCGACACTGCGATTAGACCCAGTGTGGGTCTAATCGACTGAACCAGAACCAGCTTCCTCTGACCTTCTTTCACAAACAAAAAGCAAAAAATATTAATCTCTAAACCTATTAAAAAAAACTATAAACATATTAATCTCTAAAACTAAACCTACTGTGCAGCACCGTGGGTGGTGGTGTGGGGTGGTCAACTACCCCACTGTTTTTAAGTTTCGTTTTTTACGTGCTGCACGTTTCTTTCACTTTTGCAGCTTAATAATAATAACTAATAGTTTTGGTCTTCCTGTGACTTATTTGCAGTATGATAAATGATAGGAGCATAATATACGCTCCCAATGTTTTGTTGCTCTTTTTTTGTAAACAATAAAATGACTTTTTTTTGTGGTTTTATTATTATTATTATTTTGCATCTTGAGATCCTATGACATTGTCAACTACTCGAGTTTTACTAAGTTAACGTCGAGTTTAAAAATTATGTACTTGTTCAACCTCTAGTGTGAACCTGCATTCATCCGTGAAGAGCACAGGGCGCCAATGGCGAATCTGACAATTTTGTTGTTCCATAGCAAACGCCAACTGTCCTGCATGGTGTTGGGCTATAAGCACAGGCCCTATATGTAGACATCGAGCCCTCATACCACCCTCATGGAGTCTGTATCTGACAGAGTGGAAGCATGCACATTAGTGGCCTGCTGGAGGTCACTGCTGGAGGTCATTTTGTAGGGTCCTGGCTGTGGACCTCTTGTTCCTCCTTGCACAAAGGACAAGGTAGCAGTCCTGTTGCTGGGTTGTACCGTATTAGCCGGTGTATAATATGCAGTTTTTTTGCTCATTTGAATGTCCTGCGTATTAAACACCAAAGAGTATTATTTATGGATTTTTTCCCATATTTTTAGACCAATTTTTCGCTCTGATTCTTCGTTTTTCATTTTTGGCAAAAATTGTGCAGTACCAGTTTTGGCCGCTATACGGGCGCTGTAGGCAGCAGCCAGCAGAGGACTCAGAGAGCGAAGAGGAAGAGGGGCCACTTCCAGACGTTTCTAGCTCATGTGTCCGAAAACAGCCTCCTCTGGTCGGACTGCTGACTCTGCCGCTGCCCGCCACTTGCTCTGGATGTAGCTGCTATTAGCTGTGAGGTTCGCTGTTTTTGTTTGCAAGATACCACTCATAAACCACACCGCGGATTTTTAAACCCAGCTGATTTCACATTTGGTTCAGCTCAGGAGCCTGTCTGCTATTGTCAGGTAAGAAATATATTTTTTAAGCGTTTATTTAGCTAAATTTAAAGGAACAAAGCGTCCGGTCCGAGCCGCCTGCCTAAAATTAGGCAAAGTTTTTTGTTTTTTTAATCCAGCTGATTTGAACATTTCGTTAAGCTCAAGAGCACGTCTTCTATAAAGTCAGCTAAGAAATATATTTTTTAAGCGTTTATTTAGCTAAATTTAAAGAAACAAAGCGTCTGGTCCGAGCCGCCTGCCTAAAATTCGGCAACGTTTTTTATTTTTAATCCAGCTGATTTGAACATTTCGTTAAGCTCAGAAGCACGTCTGCTATAAAGTCAGCTAAGAAATATATTTTTCTCGCAAAGAAATTATTGTTTTTACTGTGTTTCCTTGTGAAGTTCTTTGTACTCGCTCGCTTCTGTCGCCGCCATTTTAAGCAGGGCAAATGAGGCGCTGACGCGTCGCGTGGCGATGACGCGTATTAAACACCGAAGCGTATTTTGTACATTTTTTTTCTTGTTTATTGTTAATAATTGGACAAAGCGTATTAAACACCGGTGCATATTTTACAACGGCAAATACGGTATCCCTCCTATGGCCCCCTCCATGTCTCCTGGTATACTGGCCTGTCTCCTAGTACCTAGTCCATGCTTTGGAAACTGTGCTGAGAGACACAGCAAATCTTCTTGTCACCACTCACATTGTTATTCCATCTAGGATTAGCTGCACTACTTGAGCAACTTCAGTGGGCTGTAAAAAAAAAAAACACCTCATGATGCCTCTATGAATGACAGCACTAACAAAATAAAAAAGTGGCTAAAATTTCAACCAGAAAGGATAAGCACAGAGAAATGACCTGTGGTCACTTCAGAATCACTCTTACAGGTTGTCTTGCCAATTGCCTCTCATTCCACCTGTTGTGTGTTCCATTTGCACAGGCAGCAGCAGGTGAAACTGATTCACAGTACCGGTAAGTGTTACTACCTAACTGGTGACATTGATTCCACAAAGGTGCGACTGATTTGAAGTTGCATTGTTTTGTTTAGGTGTTCCCTTTATTTTTTGAGCAGTGTACTATGGTAGGCTAAAGTCTGTTTACTTTTGTATTTATACATTTTGAATCATTTGTCTGTGATGGACTGGAGACCTGTCCAGGGTGTCCTCCGCCTCTTACGCAGTGATGGCTGGATATGGGCACAGTTTCACATCATACATTTTGTGATGTTGAATCTTTTTTGAGCTGTGCTGCTTATCAGTGCAAATTCTGTGAGAAAAAACAGCTTGGAAACAGTGAACACCTTCAAAGAAAGCACCTGAGAGAAGCTATTTTTTTCTCATCCAACAATCAAGGTGTAATTCCAATTGTTTGTGTTAATTCATATGTGATTTAACTTTTTGCATTTGCAGAAGGCCATGCATTTTGAACTAATCTTCATCTGTTTTGTGGAGCAATTTGTTATTGCCTGCTTCTGCAAGGATGTCAAACACGCATCCAGGAGCCATTACCACTGCCCTATGTGTACCGATAAATCTCTTGTAATCACAAGAGCTCATAACTTCAAAATGCACTTGCAAGACACACATGGTAAGTGTCCTTTATGCAAATACACAGTTTGATCTTCATGCATATGAACAGAACACATTGAACTGTACACAAAAAAACTCATTTGTAAAATGATTACCAACAATTCCACAACAACGCAACGTTACATGTTGTGTTTCAAGATGTATGTTTTTGTATTAGATGCATGTGTCGGTAAGGTGTATTGAACATGTCTTTCTCATGTAGATACTTCATCAGAGAAAAGAAAAGGTAATGTATGAGTCATGTTCATCATTGGTTGCTTTTTTTTTTTTTAACAATTCAGTTGTTTTATATTCAGATCGTGCTGTAGAATATGAAAACTGCACCTTATTGTTTATTAGCTGACCTGACAGCTTCGTGATTACAGATAGATAAGTATGGGCACATATTTTCCCATGTGCTTTAAAAAAAATTAATTCCTTTGTTAAACTTTTTTTTCATCCAATAATATGACATGTGTGTCCAGAATTATGCACTTTTAACTTGTAGTATGGGTACCTGTAGTTTCAAACAGTGTATAGCAGCATGGTGTTGATCCTCTACGACAGGGGTCTGCAATCTGCGGCTCTGGAGCCACATGCAGCCCTTTGGTCCTTCTGCAGCGGCTCTTTTAAGCTTTGACCAAAACTGACATAAAACTGAATTTTACTGGTTCTTATGACAACTAAAAGAGCTACTTTTAGCAGTTTTCCGGTAATTTATTTTTCAAATATGTGAATACTAGTAACATTACAAGAGTAAAACACTTTCAGTTTATTACGTAAATGTAGAATACGTAATTTATCTACAATTGAAAAAAATCACATAGGCCTGCATATTTTATTGCTTTAGTTTTTAGAAATTTAGCCAAAAAAAACTCTCTCCTGTACAAGAATCTTGTCTTTTAGTTTGTCTTAAAATGCAAAAATATCAGTAAATTACAAAAGAAATCCATAAGATATTTTAGTTTTATAAAGTCACCCCTACTGGTCAGAAAAGAGCACTGTGGGCTACAAGTTGAGACTCACAGTTGGACTCACAGTTGGAGCAGGTTTCGCCATCTGCTTCTGAGGACCGTCAAGGACAATGATGGGTAAATAACAATTGTGGGTGCAGAGTGCAGACCGTATAACACAGTCATGATAGAATGCAGAACTGGCTCACCCCGTCCCTATTTTCTTTTATTTCCAGAGATCAAAAAGTACAATCAAAGCAAGGCACAGAAAAGGTGAAATTTCTTCAACAGCTAATTGATAAATAAACAATTGGTCCATTTAATGAAATTGGTTTTTGAATAAAAGGGGTTTTGACACACTTGTTATACAACACTACTGTTATTATGTCAAAGGGAATATGATCTGTTAATGTTAGCTAAATCGCCAATCTGTATTAACAGGTGACATATACTGTATAATACACTCACTAATCTATCTAATTTTACGCAGGAAAGCTCCATCCTTGATCACAGCCAGATTGCAGCCGACTGGTGCCGAAAACAAAACTTTGAGGGGCAATTAACGCTTCCTGTTCTGGACTATGACAAGCAAGAACAAGCAGAAGCTCTTCAGGTCCTCAAGAGTTGGGATGGAGAGATGGATGAGAACTCTCCAGCAGAACTGTTCACCTTTGTATTTGAACTGAAGGACGACTATGAAAAGTTCTTCTGTAACATAGTGGATAACATGGGATTAAAGATTTTTGCAAGATTTGAATGGTGATGTTAATAAATATATTATTTAAAAGTAACCATTTGTCTTCATTGCTGCAGTTTCTCCCCATCTGAAATAGAGGTGGCGGGTAGTGAGAGACACACTAATCAGTATAGCTTAAGAATTTATTAAAAACTATGAAAACATGACCTCATTGTAACCCACCAGTATCTTGTGGTACTATGTCATACTATGACATCGAGAACTATGTACTGTATTCTCTGACACCCGTTTGGCCAGGTGCTTCCACAGGTAAATTTCTGAGTAAGTTATCAGTTAAATATTTTATTTTAAACAATATTCCAATAGTTCCAATCCCTTAAAGCAATAGAGTCACAATTTTGAATCAATATTTTAGTAAGAGGCAGTATAAATTCATTCAACCTTTATTTATACAGGCTAGCCTCGTTGAGTCACGGGGACTCATTTACAAGAGGGACCTGTCTCACTCACACCAAACAACCATCCACTCTCTCACTCACACCTAGGGTCAATTTAGAGTCACCAATCAGCCTAACATGCATGTTTTTTGGTCTGTGGGAGGAAACCGGAGTACCCGGAGGAAACCCACGCATGCACGGGGAGAACATGCAAACTCCACCCAGAAAGGCCCCCGGACCGGGATTTGAACCGGCAACCTTCTCGCTGAGAGGCATCAGCTCTACCAGTTGTGCCACCGTGCTGTAAATGAGTAATTTGATGAGTAATTATGCGCAAATAGGCATTGGCATGCTGAAAAACAGTAACATCTTAATGACATGTTGTGGCACATGCCAGGAACACTGTGGCATGCCACAAAACACTGACATGTTGTGGCACATGCCAGAAAAACTGTGGCATGCCACCGGAAGTGGAAGTGTCAGTACGTGGCCGTGGCGTAGTGGTAATGGCAGTCGTCCCCCGATCTGAAGGTTGGCGGTTCGAATCCCGGTTCCCCACACCATGTGTCGTTGTGTCCTTGGGCAAGACACTTAACCCCGAGTTGCTCCCGGTAGGACTGGAAAGCACCTTGCATGGTAGTCTGCCGCTACCGGTGTATGAATGTGTGTAGCATTCAATGTGTGTAGCACTTTGAGATTTTCACTAATGAAAAGTGCGTTATAAATTGAATTCATTATTATTATTATTATTACATGTCCCCCACAACAAGTAAATGTCCCTTAAATAAATGTTTTGTATGATTTAAAAAGCAATAGTCACAATTTTGAATCAATATTTTAGTAAGAGGCAGTATAAATGAGTAATTTGATGAGTAATTAGGCGCAAATAGGCATTGACATGCTGAAAACACTGACATGTCAGTACTACATGTCCCCCACAAGTAAATGTCCCTTAAATAAATGTTTCGTATGATTTAAAAAGCAATACAGTCACAATTTTGAATCAATATTTTAGTAAGAGGCAGTATAAATGAGTAATTTGATGAGTAATTAGGCGCAAATAGGCATTGACATGCTGAAAACACTGACATGTCAGTTAAAATAGGCATTGACATGCAGAAAACACTGCCATCTTGTGGCACATGTCACAAAGACTGTGGCATGTCACAGGAAGTGTCAGTACGACATGCCAGTGCCAGGCGTTGACATGCTGAAAACACTGACATGTCAGTTAAAGGGGACCTCATATAGGTCTTTAAAATTTTTATGTTATGTCTGTGTGCTATCTTGACAATATTAATTCATTTTAATACACAAAATAATTCTTAGATAATCAATTATACCCTTTTTAATTCTGCCATTTTTAACTTTCGTTTTGAACGACCGGTTTCTGATACAAGTTCTGAAGTCCACGCCCTTCAACGATCTGTTTACGCCCTCTGTAACAGCCAGTATCTGTAATGTGTTGTTGTTTTAAAATTAGCTCTTTTTTATTACTCATTTGACTTACTGTTAGTGCTAGCTTAAGATAACTTACCGAAACCCGTCTGAGCGCGCCGCAATTTGCTGCTCCTTTTAGCATGAGACCACCCGAATCCGATGCTAATGTTAGCTTGTTCCTCTTCCGGTGTTCGCCAGCTCCGCTCGTTGCACGCGGCGATTTTGGGAGTTATCGCTGTTCCAGTCAAGACAACACAAAGTTCACCAAGTGTCTCCCGTAAATTAATCCGTAAGGAGAAGGTCCTCGCTGCTGCGAGGCTGCAGCGAGGCTGTACAGTTGAAGCTCCGCGCCAGAAGAGGGTCCCGTTGCCGCCGGTCCCTACGCCGGGGGTCTGCTCGTTTAATTTTTACCGGCTGCGCGTTGGGAGCGATCGCAAATACACTAAAAATTGAACTAAAACATAAAAATAACAATTATACTTTATTTATAAAGCCATTTAAAAAAAAACACAGCTGCAACAAAGTGCTGTACACATGAAATTAAGAACATATAAACAAAAGATGAGATGAAATCATGAAAAACAACAGTCATGTGTTTAATACAGAAGTGGGTTGAGCCTAACCAGGGGTTGCTAGGTGAGGGGCTGGACTCAGGCAGAGCCATATAAAGTGAGAGTTGCGACACTTCCATAGAGTTCCGTTGTAAGAATGGAATGCGGAAGTCACGTGGGTCATGGAGGGGGCGATTTGTTCCATGGCTCTGGTTACAGTCTGAAGCTGCCTGCAGTAGCGCTCCGTCGCCGCCAGAGGGCGCAGCTCCACAAGGTTTCCATAGCCGTTGTTTGGAACGATTGACCGCATGTCGGTGAGATCAAAGGGTGTCGGAACTCTCACTTTATATGGCTCTGGACTCAGGCAGAGCCGTATATATAGAGTTCCGACACGCTTTGATCTCGCCGACAGGCGGTCAATCGTTCCAAACAACGGCTATGGAAACCTTGTGGAGCTGCGCCCTCTGGCGGCGACGGAGCGCTACTGCAGGCAGCTTCAGACTTTAACTAGAGCCATGGAACAAATCGCCCCCTCCATGACCCACGTGACTTCCGCATTCCATTCTTACAATGGAACTCTATGGGAGTGTCGCAACTCTCACTTTATATGGCTCTGGTTGTGGTGGGTTGTGGCTGCGGTTGGCTGCGGTTTGTGACGTCACAAACCGCAGGAAGTGAGGAACGAACCGTTTTTATCACAGACAAATAAATCTACTTAGAGTAAATAAACCACTGGGTGCATTTCTTTGGCCTTAGGACTGTTTTTTTATGAAGTACATACCCAAAGTTGAGTAAAAAAAAACATTAAAAAGTGAATTTTGCATGTGTGGTCCCCTTTAAAATAGGCATTGACAACAAGTAAATGTCCCTTAAATAAATGTTTAGTATGATTTAAAAAGCAATACAGTCACAATTTTGAATAAATATTTTAGTAAGAGGCAGTATAAATGAGTAATTTGATGAGTAATTAGGCAAAAATAGGCATTGACATGCTGAAAACACTGACATGTCAGTTAAAATAGGCATTGACATGCTGAAAACACTGCCATCTTGTGGCACATGTCACAACTTGTGGCACCATCTTGTGGCACATGTCACAACTTGTGGCACGTCACAAAAACTGTGGCATGTCACAGAAAGTGTCAGTACGACATGCCAGTGCCAGGCGTTGACATGCTGAAAACACTGACATGTCAGTTAAAATAGGCATTGACAACAAGTAAATGTCCCTTAAATAAATGTTTTGTATGATTTAAAAAGCAATAGTCACAATTTTGAATCAATATTTTAGTAAGAGGCAGTATAAATGAGTAATTTGATGAGTAATTAGGCGCAAATAGGCATTGACATGCTGAAAACACTGATGACACGTCAGTTAAAATAGGCATTGACATGCTGAAAACACCAACATGTCAGTTAAAATAGGCATTGGGCAGCACGGTAGCACAACTGGTAGAGCTGCTGCCTCTCAGCGAGCAGGTTCCCGGTTCAAATCCTGGTCCGGGGGCCTTTCTGGGTGGAGTTTGCCTGTTCTCTCTGTGCATGTGTGGGTTTTCTCCGGGTGCTCCGGTTTCCTCCCACAGTCCAAAAACATGCATGTTAGGCTGATTGGTAACTCTAAAGTGACCCTGGGTGTGAGTGAGACAGGTCCCTCTTGTAAATGAGTCCCCGTGGCATGCCAGTGCCACAAATTGAGCTCGGTGTCTCTCGCTGTCGTGGACAACAACTGTTGGTAAGACAATAAAAACACTGTATGCTTTAATAAACTTTTTTGTCCTTTCTTTTTCTACCTGTCTGCGTGACACTGTCTGTATTTGTTATTAATTACTATTCTTCCTCTGTTTTCCTGTTTCTGGAGCATCAGTGTCACGATGCCAGGCAGTGCTCTGCCATGATGCCAATGTCCTGCGCCACTCAGACCTCTATCAAAGGGCTCATCTGTTGCCAAAAGTAAGGCTAATACTGTATTTACTATATTGTATTTAGTATTACTACAACGATTACAGCTAAGTATCTCAAAGTAGAGATGCTTAGCTGTAAAGTTTTATTTTTAAAAATGTTTGTTTGAACCATATCTTTAAACAGTTAAATCTTGCCAAAATGTAAGGCTAAAATTTACTATATTGTATTTAGTTTTACAACTATTACAGCTAAGTAATCAGTAGACATACTTAGCTGTAAAGTTTTCTTTCAAATAAAATTTGTTTGAACCATAACTTTAAATAAAAAGTTGAACACTAAATATTGGCATGTCCTTTTTTTGCAGTCTGTGAGGAACATTGAAGCAAAGGACGTCCGTCTCTTCAGTGTTGGTGATCCTGCATACCGCTGTTGGACTGGCTTGTCAAAGGATACGCAAAGTCCTCGTCTGACTCCTCAACAAGTCATTTAATGTTTACCTTGGTGCTGTCAAGATGGAGGTAGAGATGACCGGGTTGCTGAAGTCACAGTGGAGAGTTCGTCTAAAAAGATACTTATGTATTTGTGTTCACATGCAGTTAACATTTGTATAAAATTATTATCACAATAAAAAAACTGCAAATAATACTAGTGAACATCTGAGCTCTTTAATGGACCAAACATTTTAACACATTCTTGTAAACAATTGATATTGCTTGTTTGAAACAAGTTTCTTTCTTAGTGCAATTTGAGGTATATCAGAAAAACATAAAAATTAAACATTCAAAACGTTTGTGCAAAACAGACGATGTGCACAGATCAAATCTTGTAATGATGACAACAACAAAAAACATTATTTGGTCATTTAAAAACTACAGTAACCTGTAATTCAGTAACTTCTTTCACAATTTTGATGTATGCATGTGATTTCGGACAACAAAATTGGTGACAAAATAATCGATTTTACTTCCAAAATGTATGTTTCTGTATCCTGATAGAACAGCAAATGTGTTTTTATCCTGTGAGTCATGCAGAAACTCAGAGTCCTTATTAAACCACCTGACTGTATTAAGTTAGGACATCTTTGTACCATAAACTATCAATCCTAATGTCTGTGTAAAAAATACATTTACAGATCTGTCAGGGGACAAAGAAAAATGGTTGTGGAGAATTGAAACATTTTCAAATCAGTTTTGAGTTGTTCTAAAGCACATGTGTGAACTTCTTGGGATTCCTCAGTAGAAGATGTGGGACTCTTGCATCTTCTGCCACCATCACCTGCCACCATCACCTGCCACCTGCCACTGTCTGTTGTGTGCTGCTGCCAGCTGCCTCTTCAAAGCCGGACTCATCATCTGAAAACCAAACAAAATAAAGTTTAACTGGACCCCTGATATGTTGAAATTTGTTAGGTTAATTATGTGGTTAGTTGGAGTAGTGTTATAGTGTACAATACAGTACGTATACTGTAGTTCTATGCTAGCCCTAGCTACTCTTATTTCTTATTATAATTACATTTTAACATTTGTTGTATTCTAATTACTCAAGTAATACAGTACAGAGGGTTCATGTGGTTTGAAGAGTCTAACTTACCACAAAGGATGCTATGCTCCTGGTTAGCTTCCTCTCCTCCTCATCACCTTGATCCACACCGCTGCCTGCTGTGTTGGAAGTGGCAGATCTCTCATCAGTTCATCCATCAACACGTACAATGAAAAAGTGGTGGGGTCGTAGACACTTGTCCCGTTTTTGTTTTTAGCTTTGTAGCACTTAGCTTTAAGCTCTTCCAGCGATCTCCGGCTTCTTCCAGCTTTTCATGTACTTGTTTAAATAACTCCGTGTTCCTACACGTTCGGTCAAGGCGTTTGATAGTTTTGAGCTATTTTAACGTTTCTATTAGAAATGTTGCATCGCTCACCGACCAGTTTTGCTTCCCCACCATGCGTTAGCATCTACCCACTAGCCAGGCGGAGAAGGAAACACGAGGGGGGAGAGGGGGGGGGATGGGGGTGCGCGCAGCGCACATGCGCAGTCAGGACAGTTTTCCGCAGCCCGATAAAAGGAACAGAAAAAGTGTTTACATGAACACCGAACGGGTAATGGATCGGCGTAAACCACCCGTTTCGATCTGATCACAAATTAGGTCGGATCACACTGAATACACAAAAAATGACCCGAACGGGGTGTTTACACGACGGACTTTTGATCCGATCGGCCGTTTGATCCGATTACTTATGTCCATGTAAACATAGCTAGTCTGTACCATACAAGCACCACTGATCAATATAATTTTCAGATTAGCAACTTATTTATTTTAAGAATACTTTTCACTTCATCAAAATCTATTAATTGAACTCCAACGTTCTAAAAGTATTTGGTTGTATTTGTTTTCTTATTCTGTGATGGACTAGTGTTGCATGGATGCCAAGTTGGGCCAGAGGTAGGGAGCCAGTTTGAAACCCAAAAAACCCGGGTTCGATCCCCGGTCACGGAATACATTGTGGTATTATTTTCATTTTTTTTAGCCTTTTGTTTCGGATAGATCGGGTGAGAATAGATAAATACATCTACATAATAATTCTTTTTTTGTTGCTTGTTTTAAGTTGTTTAATTCCTAATGTAATTTTAACATTGAAAAACAATAGCGGTCTCTCGTCCTGGCCACACCTCCTCGCTCACCCCCCACCCGCCTCCCCCTCCTTTAGGCAGTGTCTGTTGACACTCCCACTTTGTTGCATTTTTTAAAATTTGTCTTGGGGCGGAGCTACCGTTTCACAGTGAGGTGAGTCCCTCTTTAACAACAGCTGTAACTGCACAAAATAAATGTGTAAAAAATAAACTATTCACATATACACTGTAATAACAGCAACACAGCAACTCAGACTGAGGAAGTCTTTCGGACGAAAGACGAAACGTTTCTACATTTTTTTGCTTTGTTTTGTTTTATTTTTTGAATGTCCAGAGGACCAGACTTAGCTTTTTTAGATTTTTCTACCTGGATTATTGAGCATGCATCAGAGTACACTGTAATAACGTTTGTTTTTAGGCATTTATTTACATATACAACTACAAGTTTCAAGACATGTAATCTGACGCTCAACCCTGCCCATCGGGGAATTCCACCGTCAACCAGAAGCCCCTTTCATAAGACGCATCAATCCGTCTCTGATGCGTGTTCAGACCTCAAACGAGCATTCAGAAAACCAGTGGTAGGCACAGACCGCTAGAGAGCGCTAAAGCGCTATTCCGCTTACAGTGGACCTAAACTTTTTGTCAGCGTTTTTGTGAATTGACTAACTTTTATAATTCATAAGCGGATTTATGCTATTTTTATTTAAAATGCAGTACCGCTAATAACTAATTATCTATCAGTAAAAACCAATAAACTTATTTACAAGCTTTTATGCTGCTTGTTTTTTACCTTTTTCCCCACGTAAACAGCAGAGGAGGAAAGGGTGTGAGGGGGAGGGGGGCAGAGCTGAGAACAGACTCGGCTCTACCATGTAGGTAAATGCCTGGGGGTCCCATTTCAGCAGTGGCCCCGGCCCCGCCTCGCCCCGTGCAGTCACCTACATCACTAACATTGCTCATGCTTGTTAATGTACATTTAACATAAAAATAATTATAGTTACGATGAAAACGATCATTAAATACGCAATTAAAAAAACGGTCGATTTCTTTATCCCCCTACTAAAAATGGACTATTCCATCTTGACAACTTCCGGGTCATAGTTGAACTCAGGGGCTAATTCTGTAGCTGGCTGCGCTCGGTGTCTTCATAAATCCATAACCCCGCTGTTTCAAGCCAAATTAACGTGGCCGGATGATTTTATTGTGTGTTTTGTGATGACCATTCGACGGTGAGTCGTTATTTTTATGTATTTTAGTTACTTTTCATTAAATCTGTTGACTACCTATAGACGCTAACTGTGTCTGCCTGTTACACCGGTAGTGCTGGGTTACTAATGAAATCCGTAAATAACACCGCTGTTTCAAGCCAAATTAACGTGGCCGGAGGAGTTTATTGTGTGTTTTGTGTCGACCATTCGACGGCGAGTTGTTAGTTTCATGTATTTTGGGTTACTTTTCATTAAATCTGTTGACTACCTATAGACGCTGTGTCTGCCTCTTACACCGGTAGTGCTGGGTTACTAATGAAATCCGTAAATAACACCGCTGTTTCAAGCCAAATTAACGTGGCCGGAGGAGTTTATTGTGTGTTTTGTGTCGACCATTCGACGGCGAGTTGTTAGTTTCATGTATTTTGGGTTACTTTTATGTATAAATGCGGTGGCGACACACCCGTGTATTTGAGATTTAAACGTGGTTTTAGGGATTAAAAGATCATTCTATTTTTTGTTAATTTCGTGGCCCAATAGAATATATGTACGTAAAGTATTAAATAAATCCTTTGATTTTTGTAATTTCATCCTTTTAGGATCATTTTTGTTACTTTTCAGTTGGCAGTGTAGTGCAAATATTGATAACGCTGCCGGCTATATATAAATATATATATATATATATATATATATATATATATATATATATATATATATATATAAATATATAAATTAGATTAGCTTCCCCTAATTTTCATAAGACATTTGTGCTTTTGAAATTGTGGACCTAAAAAAATTAATAAGCGTTTTAGAAATTGTGGAACTAATTTTTTAATTAGCGGTGCCCACCTTTGCAGAAAACACACAAACGCGCCTTGGCGAGTTAAGTTGGCTCGCCTCTGATTCGCCCCTGACCCGTGAGAAGAGGTAGTGTTAAACCCGCATCTGTCGACTTGTGAAAGGTCTCGGGGCTGCGCGGCTTCAAACTGATTTGAATAATGACGTACTCTCCCACGTACTATCCCGGCGCACACTGTCGCGCTGTATTTAAATGTGTAAACAACAACATGACATCTGTATTTTGCTTGCGCATCACTCGCTATTCTTCGCCAAATCTTTTTCTTTTTTTATTGATCATCACGGAAATGTCTAATGCCTGGTACCCACTGCCCCCGGTTTCGGGCGGCTGAAGCGGCCGGTTTACATTCAAAGTCTATTGAGGAGACGCGTCGAGTCACGGCGAACCAGGAAGCGGCGCGATTCGATTGATCGAAGCGGCGCGGCCGCAGTCTGCACACGCACGCGCGCGTCGGCGTCAAACTGCCAACGCCATAAAATTCCATCTCTGGAGGCTCGTCGCGTCCAGCAAACAGTGGGGAGAGCCTCTGCTATCTGATTACACAACCACAACGGGACTTTTTTTTACTTTTTAAACTTACCGGATCCAGCCTCCATGAATTGGACCCAAACTCCGGTAAGAAACGTGGCATTTTTACAGTTGCTGCTGACAGGCTGCTGTCCTCTCCAGTGTAGATCACCCCAAACATAAAAAAAAGTTTTAATCTCATCGAAGACCGTCGGAGGTGCAGTTAACAACAAATGAACCCGGAAAACGAGCTACTCCCCCTCCCTCTGCTGCCCCCTAGTGTACGTCATCAGACGGTCTTCAGTGGCAGTGGGACCCTGTCAAACGGCCAAAAGGGGGCGGCAGGCGCGTTTCGAGTTGTGCAGTGGGGACCAGGCATTAGTGGGGTGATGCAGAGACCTGTATGCTCCTGTCTCTGCGCGCAGAGGAGGAAAAAGGGACTTACCGGTACAGTGAAGGATGTGCCCTTCTGGAGCGGATTGCTGTACTGATGCGAGAGCAAAAAAAAAAACAAAAAAACAAAAAAAAAGCATTCGGAGAAACACAACGATGTTCGCTAGCGTAGGGCTGTGCGATATGACGATATATATCGTGGGGACGATAGAAACGTGTCTATCGTGCTACTTTCCTTCTATCGTCTCTATCGTGATAAATAAGAATAAAAAAATAACTGTCGCAAATAAGCTTCATATTGTGGTTTTGCGAGATGACGGCGCGGCTTTATGTTTGACGCACGCGCGGGTTTGCGACACATGCTTTACGTGGTTAAACTCGAGAGCAACAGAGACGCACGCGCATGAAGCCAGTGTCTCAACCATAGATCTCAACAAGGAGAAACAGCTGCACAGGCAGCCCAAGAAGAATAACTTTTACCAAAAAGGGGGAAGCTCACCTTGTTAGCTTCCATTATTTCAAACCACAGGAGACTCACATTAGAAGTGACGATAGCAAACGATTACTGCAAACATGGCACGGGCAGAGTTTCCATTCCTCATTTCGAGCAAAGGCTCGGGGCGTCTCGATCCTCATCAGTCAAGACATTTCATTTGAACCTTTTCAAGTTAACTCAGATAAATATGGTCGTTTTGTGATTGTTTCCGGTAAATTGTACAACACACCAGTAGTGCTAGTTAACGTTTATGCCCCAAATACGGATGATGTTGGTTTCTTTGAGAAATTATTCTCACTGCTCCCGGACCTAAACACATACTCATTGATACTCAGTGGTGACTTGAATTGCTGGTTGGACCCAGTTTTGGACAGATCCTCTACAAACCCTGCCACAGCCAGCAGGTCGTCCCACACTATTCGTGCCTTTCTATCTAAGTATGGCCTGT
>JBBPBX010048591.1:14373-25691 GCA_038048925.1 Garcialebias charrua | reverse complement strand
ACCACATAGCTGATATTTTTCAAAAAAATATAGTGTGATCACAACATGTTCATATACTAAATGTATCCTGTTGGAGTTATTTGAAATAAAATTCAATGTGTTATAGACATAAATGTGTCAAGCTACCTCCATTAATTTTCTCCCTTGTACTTTGTATCACATATTATCAATTCTATCAAAAACCACATAGCTGATATTTTTCAAAAAAATCTAGTGTGATCACAACATGTTCATATACTAAATGTATCCTGTTGGAGTTATTTGAAATAAAATTCGAATTTTTATAATTTATTTTCGTTGTGCAAGCACAGTTTTGGAAAAAGTCAAAGCGAAACTACTTTAAATGCAGCATATTTGACCACTACGTGACAATATTAAAGCGTGGTTAAGCTCAGGAGCCCTCGTACTATAAAGTCAGCTATGAAATATATTTTATATCTGTTCATTGAGCTACATTTAAAGACATAAAGCCGCCCGCGCGCCGCGTGTTGCTCGTGGCGAACCTGCTTTTTAAAATCCTGCAGTTTTGAGCAATACGTGATTTTATTAAGGACACGTTCAGCTGAAGACCCATCTTTGCTATAAATTTAAAAACAAATAATTGTTTTTACCGTGTTTATCATGTAAAGTCCTGCCGTGATTGCTTCCCAGTCGCTTCCGTGAAAACTGCTCGAGTCTCCTCCTCCCTCCTTCCGGAGCGGGTGAGCTCGCCTCAGTACCCCTCTGAAACCAGCCCGAAAATCTCAGGAAATCTCGCGCGGCTCAGCACGGAATATCCGGTGGGAAAGGATGAAAGGGGGTCTCTGCGACGCACATATGACGTAACATCCGACCCGAGCCGACCGGTGGAAAAGGGGCATTATAAAAAACCAAGTCAAAAAGATCTACCCAATACAAAAATGCAAAACATATAATTATCTTCAAATGTATTGAGGATTATTTTTATGTACAATGTATGTTGATCATCAGATCGTGATCTACAGCTTTCGCTAGAGCGGTTTGCAACCGAGTGTGATGCGGCCGGGGTGAGGATCAGTTCCTCCAAATCCGAGGCCATGGTTTTGAGCCGGAAAAGGGTAGCATGCCGTCTCCGGGTCGGGGATGAGGTCCTGCCCCAAGTGGAGGAGTTTAAGTATCTCGGGTCTTGTTCACGAATGAGGGAAAACTAGAGCGTGAGATCGATAGGTGGATAGGTGCAGCATCCGCAGTGAAGCGGGCGCTGTACCGGTCTGTCGTGGTAAAGAGAGAGCTGAGTCGAAAGGCAAAGCTCTCAATTTAGCACTTTGAGATTTTCATTAATGAAAAGTGCGTTATAAATTGAATTCATTATTATTATTATTATTATTTACCGATCGATCTACGTTCCCACCCTCATCTATGGTCATGAGCTTTGGGTTGTGACCGAAAGAACGAGATCTCGGATACAAGCGGCTGAAATGAGTTTTCTCCGCAGGGTGTCTGGACTCTCCCTTAGAGATAGGGTGAGAAGCTCAGTCATCCGGGAGGGACTCGGAGTAGAGCCGCTGCTTCTCCACATCGAGAGGAGCCAGTTGAGGTGGCTCGGGCATCTGGTTAGGATGCCTCCTGGACGCCTCCCTGGTGAGGTGTTCCGGGCATGTCCCACCGGGAGGAGACCCAGAGGAAGACCCAGGACACGCTGGAGGGACTATGTTTCTCGGCTGGCCTGGGAACGCCTTGGGATTCCCCCAGAGGAGCTGCTCCAAGTGGCTGGGGAGAGGGAAGTCTGGGCCTCCCTACTTAGGTTGCTACCCCCGCGACCCGACCCCGGATAAGCGGACGAAAATGGATGGATGGATGGATGTATGTTAATGTACCTTGCATAACTGAATAAGCCAATATTGCACAACACATGTAATAAATCAGGGGTCACCAACGTGGTGCCCACGGGCACCTGGTCGACCGCAGGGACCAAATGGAGTGGTGGTGACAACAATATAGATTTTTTTTAAATTTTATTTAAAAAAAGATGGTAGAAACTGATCCCCACCCCCTTCTTTATAAGAATCTGGTCTTTTACTTTAATAAATGTTAAAAAATCATTAGATATTCTTTACTTTATAATGTCATCTCTAAATGCCCCCTCCAGCAAATCTAAAGTGGTCCACAGGCCACCAGTTGATAACCACAGTTGGAGCAGGTTATTATGGCTCCGGACACGTTTAATTTAGTGAAGGAAGGCATAAAATGGCTCTTTTGGTATGGAGAGATTTAATGTATACAGCAATGCTTATACATTTATTTTACAGTCTGTCCCTGAACGCACCGCAAAAGTGTGTTATGCAAACGCTCGCGCTACGGGACAGGGAAAAGTACAGAGAACGGAGAGTAGTTAAGGAGGTTATTCTGTATGAAAAGTGTCTCGTATTATTTGAGTAATAAAGCCACGTCAACTCCCAACCAGTATGTTTAAGGGTGCACAGAAACATCACAGCGTCACTCACCTGGAAGATGGTGGCAACGTTTTGCTTTGAAGTTGCTACTGTCCGAACTGGGATTTTAGTTCCTCCACCTTTCTCTTTCTCAGCTGGCTTTTCGGTGGGAAGTTGATGTCGTATTTTCCATGAACAGTCCGAAATCTGATTGTTTTCGCTTAGTATGTTTCGCTGCCTTCCACCTTCGCGCCATTGTTTTTCAGAAGCTGCATGAGCATGACCTAAAGCTCTCATCTGATTGGTTGCCGTGTATGTCAATCAAGTGACGGGATGTTTGATAGGCTAAAACTCAAGATTCAGTTGTCATCTGATTGGTTGCCCTGTATGTCAATCAAGTAACGGGATGTTTGATTGGCTGACAATTTTTTAATGTCACGCTGCGGAAAAAAATAATAATAATGTCACGCTGCGATCGACCAGTAATGCCTCCGTGATCGACCGGTCAATCGCGATCGACGTAATGAGCAGGTCTGATTTAAAACATACCTGAGTAAGCCTGCTTGAGTCACTGACCGCACGACTAATTTTCCAGACAAAATAAATAAATAAATAAACGGCCAGAAACACGCAATCGGTAGGTAGAGCTCACGTTGGACGTCTTCAGGGCGGTGAAAACTGCACCCAGCATTGTCCCATAAATTTGTAACGTCGTGGAATAACTGCGCATGCGCCACTTATAACGAGAGTCAATGGATAAGATCAGAGTGCCCCCAAAACAGGAAATACAGCACCAATCAGAAAACATTTTTGAAACATACAACATAACTCATCATTACTCATACATTTTTTATCCTACACAACTAAAAACATATATGCTATTTATAAGACTGAGCTGAATATAGCACCGCAGACTGAGGAAGTCTTTCGGACGAAAGACGAAACGTTTCTACAATTTTTTTTTTGCTTTGTTTTGTTTTGTTTTTTGAATGTCCAGAGGACCAGACTTAGCTTTTTTAGATTTTTCTACCTGGATTATTGAGTATGCATCAGGGTGCATATATGTCGAAATATTTTATTTTATTATTTCATTTTTATTATTTTTTTTTTAAGTCTTCAATGTAACATGGTCCAGAATTTCCAGTGGTGCGGTGCCCTAGCGCCCCCTATTGGCCGGCCGCCCCTGGACTGCATGGTGACCCCATCATCTCCACAGTCTTCCTCTGTTGACCACAAAGAACATTACTAGCTGCCCTGCTCAACCTCAGTAACGAGTGGTGAAGGATATACAGACTACTGTATAATCTATATATATTCATGTATGAATATTAGACTTAGCTCCGTGGAGACCTGGCATTGTATGGTTTTCTAAGTAATGTAATAAAGTACCAGTGAGAATCAACGTTCTTTGGCTCTTTTCCAAGCTACGCCAGAGCACATGTTGCTTATGCTAAGCTAGCTCTCCTCCTATGCACCACCGCCACGTTACAAGCCCTGGGGGGAGCCCATGCTGAGGGTTATGGTGGAGGAGGAGAAGTTGTGGATCTTCACAGATTGTGGTCTGATGGTTAAGAAGTCTAGGAACCAGTTGCATAGAGAGGGACTTAGTCCTTGTGTGATTAGTTTGTCCTTCAGGGTCTGAGGATTCATGGTGTTGAAGGCAGATGGGAAGTCTTCAAAGAGCACCATCTTGTGGGGCCGAGATGGTGCAGAGGCAGGGCAGCCGGCTCAGGACCAGAAGGTCTCGGGTTCGATCCCCGGTCACCAGTTGTGGGCCTTCCGACCGCTAGGGAGCGCTAATGCGCTAATCCGCTTACAACGGACCTAACGTTTTTGTCAGCGTAACAGCGGTTTGATTAACTTTTATAATTCATAAGTGGATTTGCGCTATTTTTATTTAAAATGCAGTACCGATAATAACTAATTATCTATCAGTAAAAACGAAAAAACGTATTTACAGGCCTGGACAACTGCTAACAGACCATATCCTGTCAGCGTCGGATGTGGTCCGTGACAAAAAAGCGTCCCCTCACAGTCTCTTTGCTAGAGCGAGCGCTCTCAGTTAGCAGCCAGTATGTTACTCTGCAACCTTATTGCTTGTTTTCGAAGAGTCAGACGAAGAGTTTTTAACATGGAGGGTGAACTTATGGATGTTTCTCAGCGGCCTACGCGACGCGTCTGGATTTTAAACAGTATTTCGCCATATGCCCTCTTCAAAATGGCGGCCGCGACGGCCACAGAAGATAAGGACTTTCCATGAAAACACGGTAAAAACAATTATTTCTTTGCTGAGAAAAAATATATTTCTTAGCTGACTTTATAGCACAAGGTTTTTCTGAGCTTAACCGGTTCAAATGGTCAAATCTGGTGGATTAAAAAAAGTATTTCGCCATTTGCCGGCCGCCATTTTGAAGAGGGCATATGGCGAAATATTTTTTTTAATCCAGCAGATTTGACCATTTGAACCGGTTAAGCTCAGAAAAACCTTGTGCTATAAAGTCAGTGACTTTATAGCACAAGGTTTTTCTGAGCTTGACCGGTTCAAATGGTCAAATCTGCTGGATTAAAAAAAGTATTTCGCCATATGCCCTCTTCAAAATGGCGGTTAGCGTGTTAGCATTAGCGTCCGCTAGCATTGCTAATACATAAGTGCTTTTGAAATTGCGGACCTAAATAAATCAATAAGTGCTTTAGAAATTGCAGAACTAATTTTTGGATTAGCGTTGCCCAGCACTGCCGGTCACGGCATACCTCGTTGTGTCCCTGGGCAAGACACTTAACCCCGAGTTGCTCCCAGTAGGACAGGCAGCGCCTTGCATGGCAGTCTACCGCTACCGGTGTATGAATGTGTGTATGAATGGGTGGATGCTTGGTACTATGAAGCGCTTTGGGGCCGCTCAAGGGGGGCTGGAAAGCGCTATATAAGTAAACACCATTTACCATACGTACATAGGAGTCTTTCTGCTCCAAGTGTGTGAGAGCAGTGTAGACCACAGAGGAGATTGTATGGTCTGTTGATTGATTCTCATGTTATGCATACTGGTGAGTGTCCTTGTTGATGTTGATATTAGCTTTGATGTCGGTCATGACCATTTTTACAACGCATTTAGCAACTATCGGGGTTAGGGCTACCAGCTGATAGTCATTCAGACAACAGCCACCAGTCATCTTGCTGAACTCTGAATTCCAGAAAATGCCTTGTAATCGATACTTTCCTATCGGCTTTTGACTATGATGACAATATTTACATGAATGCCCCTGCCAGCTCCTTGCAGTTTTTGGATGCTTTCTACCATGAGATTCATAACTGGTTGTAACTACCATACCCATCACTGCACTTTGCACTCCTTGGTCAGTTGGTCATCATTATCTACACATAGTCTCTCACAATGGTTCATTTTCATCAATAAATCCCTCCTTGGTCTGTTACCTTCTTATGTCTTCTCACACATGTCACGACGTTAGTGCAGTTACAACGTACTCTCAGGCCATCGTTATCTGCAGCATTCCCTCAGTGTGGACCGAACTTGGTAAAAAGGCCTTTTCAGCTCTTGCAGCCTGGAACACCTTGCAACAGGAAGTGAAGTTGTCCTCCTTGATTCCTTTACGGGGTTTCAAACATTTGATAATGTCAATAGAAAAAAATCAAAGCATATATGTTCTTCTTTTTAGTATTTCACACCTGTTTTGCTGTTTTTTTTTGTAGTGCCACCACAGGTGAGGGGTGGGGAACAGGTTGGCTCAACTGGCTAAGTACAGTGTGAATGCAATCCGTACCAGCTAAAAATTTACACAAATGTTCCAAATTTTGGTCCCCAATCGAACGAACTCTCCCAAACGATCAGGTGTGAAAACGACCATAGACTACATCCTTCTTCACCTTTAACCCACTAACCTTAAAGGGCAAAGCTGGTGGCCCCAAGGTGTAAATGGAGGAGGATGCTTACCTGAGGCTGAGAGGACGCTGGCGTTGTTTTGTTCGCCGCTTCTCCGTCTGGATTATTTTTTCCCACAACTTTAGTCATTGTTGTGGATAAATTGTGGCTTCGGATGATGTTTTTTTTGCTGCTCGGGGGACTCTGCTATTTTATATTCCTGCTACTGTGTGACGCCGTGTCTCCCTCCTCAGCTAGCGTGATGCTAAGCTACTCTGCTGGAGAGCTGTTGAGCCTTAATAACAGCAATGTCCATCTGGATCCTCTGGACGTTGCCGTCATCAAAAGGCTGGGTCTTTTTCGACGTCCTCCGTATGTCCACAGAAGCTCCCGGAGAAAGCATATTTTTAATCGGACTGGGTCCACCATACCGGTCATTTGGTCAGCTGGGCGTTCTGGCGCATGGCGCTTACGTCATCAGAGCACTGTGGCTCATGGGATTTGTAGTCCTGACGTGACTACAGCAGTTCCTGCGTCTTCTCGAGCGCAGGATGGAAAACGTGGAGTGGATTTTAACCTTCTCAAGCCTATTAAAAAACACATGACTTCACCTTACCTTAAAATAGAACTTTTCAATGTGCAGTCATTGACTAATAAAGCAAGCCTCATCCAGGAGCACATTCTGGATAAGGATTTGGATATTATGTGCCTTACAGAGACTTGGCATCAGCCGAACAGTTTTTCTGCTCTCAATGAGGCATGTCCTGCTGGATATAAATATCTCCAGAGAGCACGGAGTTTAGGCCGTGGCGGTGGTCTAGCCGTCATTTTTAAAGACCATCTGGACCTTTTACCTGTGACTCTGTCTGAGTTGTCCTCCTTTGAGTGTTTGGCTTTCTCCTCCAAAACACCAAACTCAATGAAAGTGCTCCTCATTTATAGGCCCCCTAAATCTCATCCTTCCTTTTTTGCTGAAATGTCAGAGACTCTGTCAATGTTCTGTTCCACAACCACTAACTTACTCATACTCGGGGATCTCAACATTCATGTTGATACACCTACTAATCATCTAGCTGCTGAATTCCTTCAACTTTTGGACTGTATGGACTTGGAACAACATGTCAAGCTTCCAACACATTCTCGTGGCCACACCCTGGACTTAGTCATTACAAACTCTCTAACTGTGCCTCATCTCTCAGCATATGACATGGGTGTATCCGATCACAAAGTCATCTACATGGAGCTTCCTTTCCTGAACAGTACCATCAAACCAAAGCGACAAATTTCTTTTAGAAATCTGAAAAACATCAATCCTGAACTTCTAGCAGCTGATCTTAAGGTCCTCGTTCCTGTCTCCATTCCAGCTTCCCTCAATGCAGTGGACTTCTACAACATCAGCCTCTCCAGCATCTTAGACCAACATGCTCCTGTCAGAGAGAGGACAGTTGCCTTTTCACGCTCAGCTCCCTGGTTTACCCCAGAGCTGAGGAAAATGAAGACAGCTGGTCGAGTGCTTGAGAGACGCTTCTTGGCTTCTGGTCTGCTAGCTCACAAGCTAGCTTATACAGAGCATCGTAAGATGTATGCTAGGTCCCTCAAAAACTCTCGAACTTTATTTTACTCATCTATAATTTCTGATAACCCTGGTAACTCCAAAATACTTTTTTCAACCATCACTCACCTCCTTCAGCCACGTACAACCTCACTCACTGACTCCACTAATGATCTTTGTAATAAATTTATCTCCTTTTTCCAAAACAAGATCCAAAAAATCAGATCAGCCATCACCTCTTCACCCCCTGCCCTTTCTCCGGCTGCAAATGTACAGCTTGAGAACCCTCCTCCCCTCAGCTTTTTCCCAGAGGTCTGTGTGAAGGAAGTTGAAGCCACTGTCAGGGCAATGAAACCCTGCACATGTGCTCTTGACCCCTTCCCAACAGTCCTGGTCAAGGCTAACATTGCCTCTCTCAGTTCACTTATCACCACTATAGTTAATCAGTCTCTCCAATCTGGTCATATTTCCCCTGTCTTGAAGTCCTCTATAATTAAACCTCTTCTTAAAAAACCTACCCTCGATCCCCATGACCTGGCAAATTACAGACCCATTTCCAACCTTCCCTTCCTCGCTAAAGTTTTGGAGAAATTAGTCTCGGTTTATCTACAAGAACATCTACATGACAATAATATACTGGATAAATTTCAATCAGGTTTTCGAACAGCACATAGCACTGAAACAGCTCTTGTCCGGGTCACAAATGACCTGTTGGTCACTGCAGACCGTGGTTCCTCCTCTCTCCTTATTCTCCTTGATCTTTCGGCAGCCTTTGATACGGTTGATCATTACATTCTGCTCCAACGCTTACAGCAGTTTGCAGGACTTACTGGCACTGCCCTGGAGTGGNNNGACTTACTGGCACTGCCCTGGAGTGGTTCCGATCATACCTGACAGACAGAACAGAGTCTGTCTCCATCGGGCGTGCCAAGTCATTGAGCCATCCTGTTTCTTGTGGTGTGCCCCAGGGATCAATTCTGGGACCCCTCCTTTTCAACCTATACATGGTACCACTTGGGTGTATTATCAGCAGCTATGGGGTCTCATTCCATTGCTATGCTGATGATACTCAGCTGTATCTTAAACTGGGTAGCAATGTGTCTGAGACCCCATCTACATCATCTTCTTCAGCTTCTCCATTTTCTCCACTTTCTTCTCTTTCCACACTCACAGCGTGTCTGGAGGAGATAAAGGCATGGATGCGGCAAAATTTCCTTCACCTTAACAGTTCAAAAACAGAAGCAATTCAAATTGGTACATCACATCAAATTCAACAACAAAAAATCCTCAGTATCACTTTTTCTGGCCAGAACATCTCTCTTTCCAATACAGTCACCAATCTTGGTGTTATTTTTGATCCACAACTCACCTTTGAAAGCCATATAAAGCATATCTGTAAAACTTCTTTTTTTCATCTTCGAAATATTGCAAAGCTTCGGTCTACACTGTCCCTCACTGATGCAGAAAAGCTCGTCCATGCCTTTGTCTCCTCCAGACTGGATTACTGCAATGCACTTCTCTTCGGGATTCCTGGCAAGAACATACAAAAACTACAGTATGTCCAAAACAGCGCTGCCAGGGTCCTGATGAGAGTGCGTAAGTATGAACACATCACTCCTGTACTGCGTTCACTACACTGGCTTCCTGTTTCTGCCCGGATCACGTACAAAATTTATCTGCTCACCTTCCAGTGCCTGTACGGTAATGCACCATCCTATTTAAAAGAACTTCTCACCCCTCACTGTCCTTCCCGCACTCTCCGCTCTTCCAACACCCATCTTCTTCTCACTCCCAGGTCTCGGTCTCGCACAATGGGAGACCGGGCTTTCTCCTGCGCTGCCCCTCGGCTGTGGAACGCCCTGCCCTCATATCTGAGGGCCCCACAGACCGTGACATGTTTTAAAAAAGGTCTTAAAACCTTTCTTTTTATCCAGTTTTTTAAATAATTAATTGTGCTTTTGTTTTTTATTGCACCCAGTTTTTTGAGTATTTTATCTGCATTTTGTGAATTTTAAGTTTTTGATGCAATCATCTGTGAGGCTCCATCCTCTTGGTTGTTCCTCTTCTTTGTTGCATTTATGGTTGATTTTTATCTTGATTTTATTTTTCATTGTAGCACTTTGAGATCTGTTTGATGTAAAGTGCGTTATAAATAAAAGTTATTATTATTATTATTATACAAAAAAGAATGTTGGTTACTTATTGTAACCCCAGATTCTATGAATATAGGCACAGCCAGTGCTGGGTAGCGCTAATCCAAAAATTTGTTCCGCTATTTTTAAAGCACTTATTAATTTATTTAGGTCCGCAATTTCAAAAGCGCTTATGTATTAGCAACGCTAGCGGACGCTAATGCTAATAAGCTAACGTGCTAATGGCGAACTACTTTTTTAAATCCAGCAGATTTGACCATTTCGTGAAACTCTCAAGCTCAGAAAAACTTGTGCTATAACGTCAGCTATGAAATATATTTTTTCTCAGCAAAGAAATAATTGTTTTTACCGTGTTTTCTTGGAAAGTCCTTAGCTTCTGTGGCTGTCGCGGACGCCATTTTGAACAGTGCTAATGGCGAACTACTTTTTTAAATCCAGCAGATTTGACCATTTCGTGAAACTCTCAAGCTCAGAAAAACTTGTGCTATAACGTCAGCTATGAAATATATTTTTTCTCAGCAAAGAAATAATTGTTTTTACCGTGTTTTCTTGGAAAGTCCTTAGCTGCTGTGGCTGTCGCGGACGCCATTTTGAACAGTGCTAATGGCGAACTACTTTTTTAAATCCAGACGCGTCGCGTAGGCCGCTGAGAAACATCCATAAGTTCACCCTCCATGTTAAAAACTCTTCGTCTGACTCTTCGAAAACAAGCAATAAGGCTGCAGAGTAACACACTGGCTGCTAACTGCTATAGAGAGAGCGCTCTCTCTAGCCAAGAGACTGAGGGGGACGCTTTTTTGTCACGGACCACATCCGGCGCTGACAGGATATGGTCTGTTAGCAGTCGTCCGGTTGATTTAAGAGCTCGTAAATAAGTTTTTTCGTTTTTACTGATAGATAATTAGTTATTAGCGGTACTGCATTTTAAATAAAAATAGCGCAAATCCGCTTATGAATTATAAAAGTTAGTCAATCCGCTGTAAAGCTAACAAATTGTTTAGGTCCGCTATAAGCGGATTAGCGCTTTAGCGCTCCCTAGCGGTCTGGCGCCCACCTTTCCCCTTTAAAGTCTGGGTCTTTTTAGGACCCAAATAGCCTACACAGCAGGTGGGCATAGACTAGAGTTTTCAGTGCTGAGTGTGAGGGGAAAACCCACTAGCGAAAGTCTTAAAGGGCTGCACCTATACTCATAGAATCTGGGGTTACAATATGCAAGAAATGATCACAACTGGCTAGCTTCTCCCTGTTTCAAGTTCCACAAACCTTACGTCCATTCTGTCAAAATATGTTCAGCTGATAAAAGACGTAGATTTCTCCTAACTACGGATTGGGACATTTTCTTCCAAGA
>JBBPBX010048590.1:4404-19909 GCA_038048925.1 Garcialebias charrua | reverse complement strand
CACACACACACACACACGCAAACACACACATGCACACAATACGAAAATGTATTTTCAAGTACATGCCACCTGTAGAGTGAATTTATTATGACTACTTGCTCCAACTCTTCAGTGGAAATGAAGGGCATGATGTGCAACCATTTCTTTTGTATTTTCCCAGAAACAGAACTTTTTTATTTGTTTGTTTTAGTATTTCTATAGTAATGTCAGACAAATTATATCAGGACAATAAAGTCTGCTCTCCCTCTTTGAGCATTTATGTAATTAATTTTTTCTTTCTAGTGGCGGCCTTGACAAACTTGTAAGAAAATATACCATTCAGCGTCTTGCAGGTCACCTATCAAGTTGCCAGTCCTACAAACCCACATACACACTGTCCCTCTTCTCAGATTACCTCCCATTGAGAAGCAAACAGAGGCGACACAATACTATCATTAAATCACAAAACAAAAAAAACAATCAGGACTCTGTCTTCTCTGGTGTCACCCATGAACCAAAACTTATTGGGCTTTTAAGGAAACGTCGACAGACTAACATAATAATTAAATACTAACTGAGATACCTAGAATATAATTTGTACTTTTTTGTTTTGGAGTAAAGCATTGAAATTTACTGAACGTTTCATATTTATTATCAATTGGAAACTAGTTTAGTCATCAAGGACTTTACGGTAGGAAAAAATTAGCATTATTTTTATTTTTTATTTTTTATTTCCTTTTATAGATGGCCTCCCTTCTCACCTTACAGCCATCCTCTTCACACCATTATGAATTGTTTTTAATAGGATAGAAAGAAAGGAAAGAAGGAAAGTAAGACCACAAAATATAATAAATATACACAAAGAGAGCACAACGCAAATACACCTGACCGCTGTCCGCAAACCTGCAAAGAACATGACAGAACACAGCAAGTAAACACATACGTATAAAATACTTAGAATATTCATGGCTTTGCAGTAGTTTTCTATAACTATATATACCTATAACACATCACTCCTGTCCTGTCCTCTCTACACTGGCTCCCGGTTCAGTTCAGGATACAGTTCAAGCTGCTCCTGTTTGTTTTCAAAGCTCTGAATGGACTTGCTCCTCTGTACATCTCAGAACTTTTGAAAGCCCATCAGCCCGGCAGAGCTTTACGATCTGCCAGTCAACACCTGCTGGAGGTGCCTCGCTCAAGGTACAAACAATGGGGAGACCGGTCATTTTCTGTTGCCGGCCCAAAAGCCTGGAACAGCCTCCCCCTTGAGCTGCGTGCCACCTCTGATCTGACTCTGTTCAAAACCAGACTGAAGACCCACTTGTTCAAAAAAGCTTTCAGTGTGTAACTTTTATTACTTTTGGTATTTTAATATGTAGCATTTTTTATTTCCATTGCCTTTTTATTTCCACTTGTTCAAATAAGCTTCCAGTGTGTAACTTTTATTACTTTTGGTATTTTAATATGTAGCATTTTTTATTTCCATTGCCTTTTTATTTCCACTTGTTCAAATAAGCTTCCAGTGTGTAACTTTTATTACTTTTGGTATTTTAATATGTAACATTTTTTATTTCCATTGCCTTTTTATTTCCACTTGTTCAAAAAAGCTTTCAGTGTGTAACTTTTATTACTTGTGTTATTTTAGTGTTATTTTAGTATGTAGCATTTTTTATTTCCATTGCCTTCTTTTATTGCTGTTGTTTCTTATTCTATTTTCATTGATTTATTGTTCCAGTTTATTCATCTTTTTATCCTGTTAAGCACCTTGGTCAATGCAAGGCATTGTAGGAAGGTGCTATACAAATAAAGTTTATTATTATTATTATTATATCCACATATATATATTCATACATACATATACATGCATATGCAGTCATATACACATCTACATATCTACATACTATACAGTACCTCATATACATCCCTGCATCTATCCGTGTGTGGTTGTGAGCATGCATAAGTCGCCAAAATTACAGCACACGCGTTGCGGCTCCGCCCCGCTCCGGTCCGACCTCCGCAGCAAATACGCACCCATTATAATCAATGACAGAATTTACACTGGCTCCGCACGGCGGCGGCGAGCTGCGGAGAGCGGACGGCAGTCCGTCAAAATTAGAAATTTTCTATTTCTGCCGGACGCCGGAGCTGTGCCGGAGTCAACTTTTGAAGATTACGTCGCACCAACAGGAAAAGGAACGAGCACAACTTCCGTATTTACAAAATAAAATCACCACGGGCGGACTTAATCCTAGCTCTATACGGATTTATTTGTACAAAAATGCTTTCAAACTATCATTTATGACTACGCCTACAAACGCAATACAAGAAATAAATAAATAAATAAAGTATTTTATTCTGAAATGTAATACATCACTTCCTGTTGCTCAAACCATGTCCTGTCGCTCATTTACGAGAGAAGATCAAGGCAGCAGTCTCTACTGTTGTTCTCCTTCTTCCACCGAATGAATTGTTTTGTTCTGACTTACTTATTTATCACTTGATTTATCGCGCGATCCCGCAAATCCCGCGCATGCGTCTAGGAGCGGCGCATGCAGGCGGACCTGAGCTGAACGGAGGTAGTGGAAATTGGAGTTTGAGACGCTCAGCTGCGACCTGCGGAGCGGAGCGTATGTAGTGTAATTTTGGGGTGAGTGTATAAGGCTTCTCCAATAGAACATTCAATAGTGAGCGCGAAGTATCAGAGACCGACCCCCAAGACCCGAGGCAGACAAAGAGGGGACCAGAGCCCAAGACCCCAAGAGGGACCCCAAGCGCGGAGCCCCCAGGGCCACCCAAACAGGATGAACCACTCACCCACCCCCCAGATCCGACCGTAGGGGAGAACCGGAAGAGCCCCACCAGCGACTACCGGTACACACAATGACACCCCGGGGCCAACAGCGACATACTCACAGGCCCCCGCCGGAACCCGTTGCACTGACGTAGCCCCAGGCCTAGGCACCAAGGCCCAGGCACCGAGGACGCACACCCCTCAGGCCCAAGCCCAACAGGACCAGAGGACCCGAGCCCCACCAGGCCGAGCCGACACACGCCCAAGCGCCCAGCCCCGACAAATAGCATTACTGTATTTCTATGCGAGATACATTTTAAGTTTCCAACTGCATTACAGTACCGGGTATGTTTTTTATAGAACACATAACATAGCATAGTTTTAATAACAGTGACAAAATAGATTCAGATTGTTTTGTTTTGTTGTAATAATAATAATAATAATAATAATGAATTCAATTTATAACGCACTTTTCATTAATGAAAATCTGAAAGTGCTACAAAGTGCAACAGAATTAAATGTCAATAAAACAAGTAAAATCAATAACAGTATCAACTAAGATCAAAAGTAGAATCATGAGGAGGTAGAGTATGCTCGGTTGAAAAGAAAGGTCTTCAAGCCGCTCTTAAAGTCAACCACAGACTGTGGGGCTCTCAGACAGTCAGGAAGAGAGTTCCACAGGCGGGGGGCAGCCACACTGAAAGCCCGGTCTCCCATGGTCCTTAATTTGGTTCTCGGAATGTGAAGGAGATTACTGTTCTGTGACCGCAGCGACCGGGTGGATGAGTATGGAATAAGAATATCCTTCAGATAATCTGGTGAAGCTCCATGTAAGCATTGATGTGTAATGAGAGCAGTTTTGTACTGAATTCTGTAGGCGACAGGAAGCCAATGAAGGTTATGGAGAATGGGCGTAATATGTTCAAATTTACGAACTCTCAACAAGATCCTTGCTGCACTGTTTTGAATATATTGAAGTTTCTGAAGGTTGTCCCCACAGCAAGTGAATAATTTCCTGCGGGATCACTAAAGTTCTACCATATCTTATAATTTTGTTAGTTTGCTAGCAAGTTTTCCTGTAAAGTGTCCTTTTGACTGAGCCCTACTAAAAATGGTGCTATTTGATTAGACTAACCATCTCCAAAAGAAAGGTTCATGCCAGAAACGTGTGCTAAAGAGTGATTAGACATTTTCTATTTTTACTTTAATAAATGTGACATAGGCCAAAGTGCACGTTAGATTGTAACATATTTACAGCCTCCATGTGAAAATAAAAATCACAACAAGTGTACTGCAAATGGCGCATTACAGACAAACTACAGCAATTTATAGCCATGGTCTGGAGAAGCAAAGACATTGTATAATCTTTCACCTTGATTTGTAACCTTGACCCTGGGGGTGATGAAAACTCAAAACTTTGACGGGCACATAAAAAATAGCTAAAAACGTTGTTTTCTTTGAGCTCAAAACTAATAAAATATAGAAAACGAAACTATTTCAGATCCGTATAGAATGATAAACGTAAAGAAGCAATAAAAAGGAAAAAATATGTTGCATCTAAATTTGTCTTTTTTTTTAGGTAAAGATCCAAGAATGGAGACAGCACAAGGAGCTCAAGAAAAACTTAAACATTTATTAAAACAAGAACATAAAACTAAGCTGCCATGACAGCAAAACAATTAAAGAACAAGGAGGTGACACAGAGGAACACTTGTCATGGCTTGAAAGCACAACAATGGCTGACTGATGAGTAATTGAAAACTGACAGAATATAAAAGTTGAGGAGGATGAAAAGGGGGCTGCTGCTGGGACTAAGCTGCTTTACCACTAACCGTGTTTCCATCTATTTTCATTTCGAATTTTGAGCTAATTTTTGAAATCTCGCAAAAATGTTAATACAAATTAATGCGGATCAGAAGTGTTTCCATCAACTGGCTTGAAGCGCATCTACCAGGCCACGCACAGCGTCATTACGTCAGACGTCAGCGTCATTACGTCAGACGTCAGCGTTACGCATGTCTACAGTAAACAGGAAGTAGCGGTTGAAAACAGAACCCGACCACACATCTCGGCAAAATGGAGAGAATATTTCAGGTACGTGTTGCTATCGGGCAAGTTGTATTTATTCTGTCATGCCAACTAGTTTTAGCGATGTTACATGTTGTCCGGAGCGGAAACAGCTGATCAGTCACATGACGTAAATGTTTGCTACGGCAGAACTGAGTCGGCAAATCTGTTTCCATCTGTCGATTTGCACATCAGCTCTGTTTCGAAACCCCCAAAAGCCACCTCAAGCGAGCGTATCAACTTTTGAGCGAATTAGAGGAAGTTAACTCGAATTTTGCCGTTTCCATTCAGCTTTTCTGATGCAATGCTTCAAAATGCGCATCTAGAAACCTTGATGGAAACACGGCTATTGATAAGTCAGACTCCACTCGGCTCTCGTCTTTCGGTTCTTCTCAGGTGGAAGTGATTTGCCACTGTGACTCGTTTCCCACTCTGTGGGTGGGATCGCCCATACAAAGTTGGCAGTACTATAACTGGCCATTGTGTTGGAGCCACTCCACTCTTTGTAGTCCTAAATCACCCTATAATCATGCTTCAACTTCTTTAGCTTATCCCGTCACTGCTTGCTTATATGTACAGGTGTAGGCATGCTGCACCATCATCTCCAATTTCGCTCTGTAAATACGCTAATTTCTTGTGGCGTCGTCTGTCAACATGATCAGAGAGGAAACGGAGGTTCAGATGTAGTTTGCAGTTCTGCTGGGCGGGTCATCCAGTGGCGTTGATGTTGATGTCCGCAGGCCAATCAACGGCTGCTGTCTGCTGACATCAAATATCAGCACCTCGGAGCAGTCCGCTTGGAACCTCAAACAAGACGGTCCCATGAAGCATACTGGCAGTGGGCAGGCCTTCAACTGGTGCAGTGTGGTGCAGAAGCGATGAGTGTAGAAACAGTGGGAAAGTGCAAGACAGGAGAGAGGTGTGAACGGGTGGAGCTGGTAGACTTTGGAAAGTATAGACAAAGAAAGAAAAATCTGGTGGCACAGAGAAATGAACTGAACACACAAAGAGCAACACAACTAAGAATAAACACTAAATAAAACACAAAGAACACAAAAATAAACACCAAATACTCAGGATTCTGACAGAAATCGATGAAAGAAAAATAAAAAAAACTTCAGCCGAGTTTTTCTCTCCATCTTCCTCTTTCATTTTCAGATCTTCAAAGACTGATGCAGAACTCCTGAGATACTGTTAGCAATACTAGTGGGGAGCACGTTCACGCGCACATGCATACGCACACACATTCTACTCCACTGGGAGACGAGCTCGGCACTTCCCTCGTCTGAACTAAAGCAGTGATAACACTCCAAACTTAGAGACACACAAGACAGGAGAGAAAATGACTGAGAAGAACGATGATGAAACTGTTTAAGTCTAAAGTAGACATGTTTGTAGAATCAGTCTACATGACGTCACATACAAATTACTCGAAAATGTAAAATAATAAAAATAAAAAACCCAGGTTCAAAATAACATTTTGTTTTTGTTTAACCAACACAATAAAGGACATTAATTAAAGCTGCTCCTTGTTTTTTTTTAATTCAAATCACCTCACAAAAATGAAAAAATAAAATAAACTATCCAATGGGCGATCCGTCAAACAAACGTTAAATTGCAGCAAATTTAAATTTTAACACGCCAATATGTTTTCTCAAAGCTCAGAGGTTGATTTTCACTCATAAACTATGTGTTGTGCTTTACTACTTATCTGCATGGCTGATCCATTCAGACTCATTATTAGTGTTGATCGTTAATGCATCTGCTTGATCTAGAGCAGGGGTGTCAAACATCCGGCCCGCCAGGGGTTTTAGTTGGCCCGAGGATAAATCAGAATTATATACAAAAAAGAATAAATGTTATTTTCTTAAAAATCTGCAGTTCCTATTAGAGATGCACCGATCCGATACCAGTATCGGTATCCGATACCAGCACTATTTAAGTATCGGGTATCGGATCCAGCCTGCCGATACTTTTCCGATCTAGCTTCAAAGAGCACTTCTGTTCAATCACATTCTGTGACTGCTTTAACAGTGTGTGAGTTAAACCTAATGAAGACATTCTTAAGCCTTACAAAAGGGAACACAAAAGGGAACCTACTAACTTTAACAGCACACAGGACAGGAGGCTTGTATACCACACACATGTCCTCCTTACATGTGTTAGTTTTCCAGCTTTAGCAGTGAGCCATGAGCTACTGTTGTTTTTAGTTTTCCAGATTTATGGAGAAAAACAAAAAAAACGCTAAGCATTATGGGAAAGACAACAAAATACACTCTCTTAGTGGTTAAGGGGAGTGGCTGAGTTTTCTTCCCCATCATGCTTAACGTTTTTTTTAGTTTTTTTCAGCTGCACCATGAGTAAGGAGGACATGTGTGTGGTATAATTGCCTCCTGTCCTGTGTGTTGTTAAAGTCAGTGGGTTCCCGATTGTAAGGCTTCAGAGTGTCTTCATTGGGTTTATCCCACACAGTGTTAAAATGAATAGTTTGTGTACAAAAGTTTCATTATACAGAGTCACATACCTGAACAGTATTGGATCGGAAAAGTATCGGCCGATACTCACTAAGTATCGGTATCGGATCGGAAGTGAGAAATGTGGATCGGTGCATCCCTAGTTCCTATTTTGTCTGCTGTGTTTTAGTCAGTTCCTATGTTGTCCTACTCAAACACAGTTCCTTTAAGACCCAGAGGCGCTGTGTTTTAGTCAGTTTAATCTGTTCAATCGCTTTACCCGTGCTTATATATGATATCTATGGCTTTACCCGCTTTTTCTGTTGGAACGGACAGTCGGGCACCCTCATCAGCGGAATGTCCTTGTCAAAGAAGAGAAAAGTGGACACAAAGTGTCGGATTTTTCATGAAAAATGAACTTCTTCCTCTAAAACTGTTTGTTGACTAAATGTTTTAAAACATTGTGCAATCACTGTGATCAGTTTTTTAATGTGTTTTAAGTCTTAAATAAATGTTAAACTGAGTAAAAGTGTAAAAGGACAATTAATTTAATGTAAATATTTTTAAAATTTATTTCTTCTTTGCACTAATACAATGAAAAAAGTGGACTTACTGTTCGTTCTGCGTAATTTTGGAATTAGTTTACTGGTCTGGCCCACTTGAGATCAGATTAAGCTGAATGCGGCCCCCAGATCAAAATGAGTTTGACACCCCTGATCTAGAGAGATAAATCCTCAAGCGCTTTGTTAACTACTTTTCCCCCTCGGTTCTTCCACCCGCCTGCACTAGCTGTGTTTCCATCCATTTTCATTTCGTATTTTGAGCTACCTCGCAAATATGTAAATACAAATTAATGCAGATCAGAAGTGTTTCCATCTACTGGCTTGAAGCGCTTCTTTCAAGCCGCGCACAGCGTCATTACGTCAGACGTCAGCGTCATTACGTCAGACGTCAGCGTCATTACGTCAGACGTCAGCGTCATTACGTCAGACGTCAGCGTCATTACGTCAGACGTCAGCACTGCGCATGTCTACAGTAAACAGGAAGTAGCGGTTGAAAACAGAACCCGGCCACACATCTCGTCAAAATGGAGAGAATATTTCAGGTACGTGTTGCTATCGGGCGAGTTGTATTTATTCTGTCATGCCAACTAGTTTTAGCGATGTTACATGTTGTCCGGAGCGGAAACAGCTGAACGTCACGTGACGTGAATTTTCGCTACGTCAGAAATGAGTCGGAAAATGTGTTTCCATCTGTCGTTTAGCGCATATCAAATCCCAAAAACCACCTCAAGCGAGCGTATAAACTTTTTAGCGTAATTCAGGAAGTAACCTCGCAATTTGCCGTTTCCATTAAGCTTTTCTGCTGCGCTATTTCAAATTGCGCAGCTAGAAACCTTGATGGAAACACGGCTACTGTCTTCATCTCCGTCATTCTCTTAACAAACCTTTCTATTTTCTCATCTCCTTTGTATTATTTTTTCATTGATGTCAATCAAACTTTGCTGTTCGTCTTTTACTTTAGCTGCAGGCTCTCTGCATCGTCCTCTCTCCTCAGTTGACCCCACTTCTTTTGTCTTTGGATGCTGTTTTTTCTCTTCCTCCCACGCTTGTGTATTCTATACAAGCTTCATGCCGTGGCCTTCAGAGACAGTTTATTCATGCACGGCCTACGAGCACTGAATACACTTGTCAAATGAGCACTCGAAGAACGTTTGACATGCAGTTACTTTATGCTTAACTAGTTACCCTAAAGGACATTAGCAACAACTCACAGACGGTGACAACACAACACACAGCTACAGAACAAACAAGCGGTACGTCCATGTCCCCTGCTGCTTAAGGATTTGAAAAATGAATGTTTGCAGATTCTCCGATGAGTGTTTTTATGGAATCGAACAGGGAATGCAAGTAAATATGTTTTTGGTGCAGAATATTCAAGTGGTAGTGGTTACATTGTGTACAAGAGAGAAGTGTATTTTTTGTGTGTGTCTGAGGTGGCGCAGAATGATGGATCCTGTCAATTAGAGGGAGCAATTTTATCTACATCCAGGTGCAGTGGCGGAGCCAGGGGGTGGACAATGGTGGTCTTGGCCACCATAGATTAAACTTCAGTCACCCCACCAGCCACACCAATCATTAGAGGGAATTACACTTTAAAAAATATAAATACTAGAAAGCACAGTTCCCTTAAATAAATGGGGAAGCCTGTTTACAGTAATTTAAGGTGGTGGTCGTCTTACATTTTGACATGGCCACCTAATTTTTGATAGTGACATTTCTTATGCCTAAATGCACCCACACACCAAAATGGAAGTGAGTACTTCACTTATTTTTCAAGTTATCCAGAACACAAGACGGATAGACGGATTGCCAGTTCTTTGTTCCATAACCAGGGGCAATAATAACTAGGTTTTTGTGATGGTTTTAATACAGAGTCAAATGTTTCTGATGGACTAAGTAACTCAAATGTTTAAAACGTTAAAAGCTTTTTTCAGTTGCATCTCTTTCAATAAAACAGAAACAGGGAATGAGGCAGCTCGAAGAGATTTTTTACACCTGAATTTGTATGCAGCCAAGAAAAGGGGTTGGTGTTCTTTCAGGAGTTTTTTTTTTTTTACCCGTAGCACATCTATTAATACACACAATCATCTTGAGTAATCTGCAACATCAATGTTCTAAGTGTACATAGATTTTTACCCAAGCTCTTATGGCTTTATTTGCATATATTTGCACTTGCTCATCATGCTATTTTTTTCCCTTCTACGAACGCTGTGGGTGTGTGAAGTGGCATCACTTTGACAGTAAATGCATGGTGCTACATTAGATTACACACAGAACAAGTTCAGAGGGGTTCGCATAATACTCAATGTGTTCAGGCATTTATTTTTGTTTACAATGACACATTGCAATTAACAGAGATCCATGAAATAAATAAGTTTGCAGCTTTGTCTTATGGCTCAAAAGCTCAGATAAAATAAAACCACAAACCGTCCATTCCATAACGCACCTTTTGTCTTGTCGCAACAAAGGAATCCCATGAATTATGAATAAAATTATTAATGGTTTGTTTTGCTCAAATCAGCAAGAACTAAAGTACCCAGATGTCTGTTGTTTTGGTTAACGTAACACAGCTTAATCAGGCTAAAATCGGACAAAAAATTTTACCTTTGAAAATTTTCTTGGCTGTTTTCCTTAGTTGTGAGTAAGTCCCAGTAAGTGTGTCTGTTCTCTGTCACATGGATAAACACAGTGACCCAATATGACTGGAACCAGTGCATGCCAATGCTTTTACATCAGGAATACCAGCACTTCATGAAAACAAAATTCCCTGAGTTTTCCATGATTTTTCTCTTAATAAACTCAAAATTCCAGGAGATGTGTCATCGCACAAAACTCTCAGAACTTGGAATCTCAAGTGGCGGGCAAAGGATTTACTGTAGCAGTAACGGATTTAATGCTTGAACACCGAGTTACAGTAAGTAGACTGTAGGATATGATACGTGCATATGCAGTCTTTCCTAATAATTAAGTATATTGTATAACATCAGATTAAACCAGCCACTAGGGAACACAAGCAAGTGAATCCCTTGTGCTGGTCCTTAGCTTGGGTAAATGGTGAGGGTTGTGTCAGGACGGATATCCAACGTAAAACATTTTTGCCAAAACTAATATGCAAGTTCATCCAAGTGAAACCATAGACTGGTACAGGACATGTATGAGGACAGCAGGACAGTGGTGAGATGTGCTGTAGGAGTGACAGATAGCTTCAAGGTGGAGGTGAGATTGCATTACGGATCGGCTCAGAGCCCCTTCTTGTTTGCNCCACACAATACATATATACAACTTATAAATGTAACTCAAGCAAGAAAAATGTATTAAATCAGGACCCTTGACATACTTCTTACCTACGGCAGCCCAAAGCAGCACCTAGCCCAAGCGCAGTGTTGCCAGATGAGAAATGTAGGATTATCGTACTAGAGCAGGGGTCACCAACCTTTTTGAAACTGAGAGCTACTTCTTGGGTACGGAGTCATACAAAGGGCACCAGTTTGATAAACTCTTCGGAAATAAAGCATAAATGGAAAAAAATGTATAATAAACATATTTTTAAGAACATATTTTTAAGATAGACATTTTAAAATATGTATACCGATAAATACAAAAAAAGAATAACAATTGAAAAAAATGAAATTTTAAATGCAGCTTAGTAGTGAGTTGTGCTATTTTTAGAACAGGTCCGCGGGCACCTCAAATGGTCCTTGGGGGCACCCGGGTGCCCACGGGCACCATGTTGGTGACCCCTGTACTAGAGACATAAAATGATCGATTGAGGGAAATTATCGTACACCTGTCTACACTAAGCGTCTCTAGTGATATGCGGATCGATACTAAAACATCGATACTATCTACCCCATAACGTTTCGCTCTAGAATCGATATTTAAATCAAACTATCAATACTTTTGATACTTCAGTAATTTCTTATTATTTAATAGATATTTACTTTATACAGTAGTAGTTTATTATTTTCCTTATTTTCTTATTTGGAAAAACCGTTTTCACATATTTTGTAGGATGTAGGCTACTGTTATTTTATTGTTTTATAACCTCAGACGAAATGAGGCCACTTTGAGTTTAAAATAAATGAATTACTTTGTCTTGAATTCTTTATGCAGCTTACTGAGCTTAGATTTGAATACACTGCTTTTTTTAGGTGTACCTGACACATTATGCTATTTGCACAAAGTACAGGTGGTCCCCGACTTACGAGCGAGTTCCGTTCCTACGAGTCGCTCGTAAGACGAAAATTCGTATGTCGGAACGCGAAACACGTGTCGCTCGTAAGTCCGGATTTTGGGCCGTAAGTCGGAAAATTTATGCTAGCGCTACTACGAACACTCGTTTTTCAACACAAACGTACATACTAGTTCATAAACATGCTCAGAAACCGGTTTACAAACGTTAGCTAACACACTTTCCTCTAAAAACACATACCAGTGCTGTATTTTTTGTATGTTCTGTACAACTTTACTGTTCGTTAGTCAGCTCGTAAGTCTGGAACCTCATATGTCGATGCGCTCGTAAGTCGGGGACTACCTGTGTCAGTTTCGAAACCACCGATACGCGCATGGATTTTACCCGGTATCGTATCGGACCAGAAAATCCTGGTATCGAACATCACTACCGAACGTGCCAGGTAGGATCACGTGACTACACTGGGCTGCATTCAAGCGCAGTAGGACATAATCACTATGCACTTGTATTAATACCTGCTCAAAAACAGGTACTGCTACAATTTTTTTTTAACTGATTTTTTAGCAAACCATTACTGGTTTGGTGGAATTTAAGTTTTACAGACTGTAATATTATTAACCTGGCTGTTACACTAGTAGTGTTCAACTTTGGGAACTATTGTATTGGGTTAATTGGCGACAAGTGGAGCGTTAGAGGCCGAGACTCTTAAAGATGGGCAGAGGATCACAAGTCTGCAAAATGCTTCTCTCAGTCGTCTCGTAAAATCAATTTCAAGAATCTGGAGAAATCTCTGAGCTCAGAGGACGAGGCTGAAAGTCGATATTTTCGTGGTCTTCGGGGCCCTCAGGGGCCACTGCATTAAAACCAGGTCTGGTGGACTCAGGAACACCTCCACAGATCATTTCTCCTGCTTAAAGCTCAGTCGTATGTCGTCTTCTCTGAAACAGAACTCATTTAAAACTGACCGAGGTGAAGTGGAGAACCGTTCTGCAGTCAGAGGAACTGCAAATATTTTCCTTTTTGGGAACAGACTCCAAGTCCTCTGCACTAAAGAGGAGAGGGGGGGTCGACAAAGTTACAGTGAAATGTATAATGCTAATGCAAAATGTACAGAGGGAAGTTTATCCAAACTGCATGCATATGCAGAATAATCAGCAATAATATTGATTTAAATGGCATGTGTCTAGTAATATTAATCAGTACAATAGTAACACTCATTACTCTTATAAAAAATGTAATGGGTTCAATCTGCAGTACAAGACGACAAATAATGACAAGTGGCAAAATGAGAATTTTGCAAAATAGGTCCCCTCTAAATATTGTCTAAATTTCTGTTTGGCTTGTATTCATAGATTGCTGTGGTCAGTGTCACTGACAATCTGTACCACACCTTCCCAAAATCTTAAAGCTTCAAAAGAAAACAGTTTTCAAGGAGAAGAAATACTTTAATGCAGGGGTCACCAAACTTTTTGAGTCTGAGAGCTACTCGAAGGGATACTTGTTCGATACAAACACATTTGCATGGTTCAACTTTGATTATACTGTACATTTGAATACATCACATCTGATCTGATCTGTATAGACTCCACACAATGATTAATGATTTAGCTTGGTAAATATGATCAATTATTATTGATAATTATTGATTAGAACTCTCAATCAAGAACTTGAGTCCTCAGTTTGAATATATTTTTGGCTCTTCTGTGCAAATGTAAATTGTTCTTAGCTTTTGACTGGGAGTGTGGATAGTTGTTTGTCTCTTTGTCTGTCTCTGGGATGGACTGTACCACAAGGCGCCTGCCTCTCTGATTTTATGGGGGTGCATTAGTGCCTCTATTATGAGCAGCACATCTGGAAAGGTGCCATCAATGCAGGAATCTATGGTTCTAGAACATCTGATCCAGCAAGAACCAGAAGGAGACAACATTCATGGTCTCCGGACTGACATGTGATGTGTTCACTGGTTGTGGTTCGAGTCTGAATTTGGTGCCAAGATCATAAAAAATAATAATAAAAATGACATTTTGTGTCCTGCTCCCACCCAGCTGGTGTCCCCTGCAGTGATCCAGATGTGGACCCCCTACCTGGCTGGAGATGAGGTCCTCGCACACCGACAGGGCCATCTGGATGGCGTTGGGCTTGTGCGTCACGGAGATGGCGGTCAGCTTGAACTTGTCCCGGCCGTAGACCAGGTTGGCCTGGTTCACTGCGTCCTTGAAGACCTGCTCGTACCTCTTCTGGCTCAGCACGGCCCCGATGTTCACGATCTTGGGCTCGCAGGCGGCCCGCGCGCAGGAGCACGAGAGGAGCGCGGCCAGCAGAAGCAGACGCATGGCGGGAAGCAGCACCGCGCGGCACAGCTGTGCACAGCTGTCCTCCGGGCCGGTGGCGGCGCGGCGCGGCTCGGACGGAGGAGCGCGCGTGGGGGAAAGGCTGCTTATGTGCAGTGCGGAGGAATGTGCATGATCAGAGGAGGGACAGGGTGTGCAGCGGATCATCCAGACCGCCTCATCCAGCTGGCTCCTGCACAATCAAGTCTTTGGAGCTTAAAATATGTAAATAAATAAATATGTTAATTAAAAAAGAGAAAACAGATCCTTCCAGCCTCCCCCACGCGCGGCTGCTCCTCAGTCCGGCTGCTGTCCTTGGTGCTGACAGCTGTGCATGCGCGCCGCCGCGATGCTGCGCGCTCCCGACACATTTATATATATATATATATTTTTTTTACAATGCGCAGAGAATGAGCTCCTGAATCTGATAAAAAAAAAAAAACGTGCCACAGTTCAGAGAAAGATGAGGTTCGGCTGAGATTTGTATTTACTGTTGGGTTTGAATTGAACTGAGCATGCGCAAATAAGGAAACGCGTTAGGTTTCATTTGAAGCTTTATCCAAATTGAGCAGAAAACTGATTTAAGGCCTATTGCACTCTTTTTTTCTTCTTCTTTTAAAATCTGCATTGGAGCTGGAGCGGGTTTTAGTCTCGTGCACAGCTGTAAAGACGCAAGACGGATCGCCCTCCCCGTTGCCATGGAAACAGGCTCCTCTTTAAGCGCGCGCTCCCCTCAGATGATGCTCTTCCCCTCTCAGGCCGATAGAACATCATCAGGTGGGACACGTGACACAAACAACAAATAACGTTTTCTGGCAACATGTGTTTATTTGGCAACATTCAGTTGTTTTAAAACACTTTTTAATGTAAAAGATGCACCTTGTTGTTTATCTAAAAAAGCTAAGTCTGGTCCTCTGGACATTCAAAAAACAAAACAAAGTAAAAAAAATTGTAGAAACGTTTCGTCTTTAGTCCGAAAGACTTCCTCAGTCTGCTGTATTCAGCTCAGTTTTATAAATAGCACCCTCTCACAGTGGATCAACCAGTTGGCTGATGACAGCCGAAACCAGCTGCTCACATGATCAAGGAGGACCATCAGCCTAACGATGGATCGTTAGCACCCTGATGGT
>JBBPBX010048589.1:12412-25691 GCA_038048925.1 Garcialebias charrua | reverse complement strand
ACTGATTTAAATATCCTGGGATTTCCAGTGCTAAACAAAAAGCAATTAAAATAAAATAAATTATAAACAGTCAAATTAAGGTGCCATATTAAACAAGATAAACGCTTAAAAATAAAAATTTCATTCATTCAAATTTATTTAAGCAGGTTAATCCCATTGAGCCTCGAGGACTCATTTACAAGAGAGACCTGGTTTCAACAAAGAATGATGACAACAGCAACAGACAATCAGAAGAGAGGCATACAGATTTTTTTAACAAGTTAAAAAAAGGTGTCAAAATAGCAAAACAGGCATATTATAAGGCAAATGTAGAAAACTAAAAACAGGAACATGTCTGCATTGGTTCTTTCCAGGAGCTTAACAGAGGTAAAAAGCCATTTAGAGAGGTCATGGTCGAGAGCTTCAGATCTTTTTGTAAGATATTCCATGAAGCAGGAGCAGAGTAGGAGAAGGCCCTTTTGCCAAGTTCAGTCCTCACTGGAACACTGCAGGTAATCATGTCCTGAGAGCGCACACTGTAGCTGCACTCACGCAAAGACATGTAGGAGGAGATGTATGAGGGCAGCAGACCAAGAAGTGATTTAAAGATGAAAATGTACCAGTGGAAGAGTCTGCGTGAGGTTAATGATGTCCAGTTAACCAGTGAATACAGGGTGCAGTGGTGGGTACGATAATCACAACCAGTTATGAATCTTAGTGCACCATGATAGACAACATCCAACATCCGCAGGGTGCTTGTAGGAGCATTCATGTAGAGAATGTCACCGTAATCAATGGAGGGAAGGAAAGTCACAGATACAAGGTGTTTCCTAACATTCAGTGTTAGACATGATCTGTTTCTGAAAAAGAAACCCAGTTTAACTTTCAGTTTCTTCACTAGGTTTTCCACGTGGAGTTTAAAAGAGAGATGTGAATCGATCAGGATACCCAGATATTTATAGGAATCAACAAACTCAATAGGGACACCATTTGAGGATAAAATCAGAGGAAGAACTGCTGGGACCGACTTCCTACTTGAAAAAAACATCCCTTTTGTTTTATCAGCATTTAGGACAAGTTTGAGACGGAACAAATCTGACTGGATGATGTCAAAAGCGGATTGCAGTAACTGGAAAGCCTTAGCTACTGTTTTAGCTCGACAATAAACAACTGTATCATCAGCATAGAAATGTAAGGATGCATCAGGGATGCAGTGACCTACATTAGCTATGTAGATTGTAAAGAGGGTTGGTCCTAAGACTGAGCCTTGTGGTACACCATTTTTAACTGTTAAATAACTGGAAGAAGTACCGTTAATCTTGAACACATTGCCTCTGATCGGAAAGATAGTTAGAAAACCAACCAATGGTTAGAAAACCAACCAATGGTCAGAGAAACCGATTTCTGAGAGCTTATGACACAAGATGTTTTGATCCAGTGTCAAAATCTTTAGACAGGTCTAAGAAAAGTGCAGCACAATAATCCATCCATCCATCCATCTTCTTCCGCTTATCCGGGGTCGGGTCGCGGGGGTAGCAGCCTAAGTAGGGAGGCCCAGACTTCCCTCTCCCCAGCCACTTGGAGCAGCTCCTCCGGGGGAATCCCAAGGCGTTCCCAGGCCAGCCGAGAAACATAGTCCCTCCAGCGTGTCCTGGGTCTTCCTCTGGGTCTCCTCCCGGTGGGACATGCCCGGAACACCTCACCAGGGAGGCGTCCAGGAGGCATCCTAACCAGATGCCCGAGCCACCTCAACTGGCTCCTCTCGATGTGGAGAAGCAGCGGCTCTACTCCGAGTCCCTCCCGGATGACTGAGCTTCTCACCCTATCTCTAAGGGAGAGTCCAGACACCCTGCGGAGAAAACTCATTTCAGCCGCTTGTATCCGAGATCTTGTTCTTTCGGTCATAACCCAAAGCTCATGACCATAGATGAGGGTGGGAACGTAGATCGATCGGTAAATTGAGAGCTTTGCCTTTTGACTCAGCTCTCTCTTCACCACGACAGACCGGTACAGCGCCCGCTTCACTGCGGACGCTGCACCTATCCGCCTATCGATCTCACGCTCCAGTTTTCCCTCATTCGTGAACAAGATCCCGAGATACTTAAACTCCTCCACTTGGGGCAGGACCTCCTCCCCGACCCGGAGAGGGCATGCTACCCTTTTCCGGCTCAAGACCATGGCCTCGGATTTGGAGGAACTGATCCTCATCCCGGCCGCATCACACTCGGCTGCAAACCGCTCCAGTGAAAGTTGTAAATCACGAACTGATGAAGCCAATAGGACCACATCATCTGCAAAAAACAGAGAAGCGATTCTAAGGCCACCAAAACGGATCCTCTCAACACCTTGGCTGCGCCTAGAAATTCTGTCCATAAAAGTTATGAACAGAATCGGTGACAAAGGGCAACCTTGGCGGAGTCCAACTCTCACCGGAAACGAGCCTGACTTACTGCCGGCAATGCGGACCAAGCTCTGACACCGGTCGTACAGGGACCTAACAGCCCATATCAATGGGCCTGGTACCCCATACTCCCGGAGTACCCCCCACAGAACCCCCCGAGGGACGCGGTCGAATGCCTTCTCCAAGTCCACAAAGCACATGTAAACTGGTTGGGCAAACTCCCACGCACCCTCCAGGACCCTGCTGAGGGTGTAGAGCTGGTCCAGTGTTCCACGACCAGGACGAAAACCACACTGCTCCTCCTGAATCCGAGGTTCGACTATCCGACGGACCCTCCTCTCCAGAACCCCTGAATAGACCTTACCAGGGAGGCTTAAGAGTGTGATCCCCCTATAGTTGGAACACACCCTACGGTCCCCCTTTTTGAATAGGGGAACCACCACCCCAGTCTGCCAATCCAAGGGAACTGCCCCCGATGTCCACGCGATATTGCAGAGTCGCGTAAGCCAACACAACCCCACAACATCCAGAGCCCTAAGGAACTCCGGGCGAATCTCATCCACCCCCGGAGCCTTGCCACCGCGGAGCTTTTTAACCACCTCGGCGACCTCAGCACCAGAGATTGGAGAGCCCGACCCAAAGTCCCCAGGCTCCGCTTCCTCAGTGGAAGACGTGCCAGTAGGATTGAGGAGGTCTTCGAAGTATTCCGCCCACCGACTCACAACATCCCGAGTTGAGGTCAACAGCACGCCATCCCCACCATAAATGGTGTTGGTCGCGTACCGCTTTCCCCCCCTGAGACGCCGGATGGTGGACCAGAATCGCCTCGAAGCCGTACGGAAGTCATTCTCCATGGCCTCTCCGAACTCCTCCCACGCCCGAGTTTTTGCCTCAGCAACCACCCGAGCCGCATGCCGCTTGGACTGCCGGTACCTATCAGCTGCTTCCGGGGTCCCACAAGCCAAAAAGGCCCAATAGGACTCCTTCTTCAGCCTGACAGCATCCCTCACTGCCGGTGTCCACCACCGGGTTCGAGGGTTGCCACCACGACAGGCACCAACAACCTTGCGGCCACAGCTCCGATAAGCTGCCTCGACAATAGAGGCGCGGAACACGGCCCACTCGGACTCCATGTCCCCCGCCTCCCTCGGAACGTGTTCAAAGCTCTCCCGGAGGTGGGAGTTAAAGCTCCGTCTTACGGGAGACTCTGCCAGACGTTCCCAGCAGACCCTCACAATACGTTTGGGTCTGCCAGGTCTGACCGGCATCCTCCCCCACCATCGGAGCCAACTCACCACCAGGTAGTGGTCAGTTGACAGCTCCGCCCCTCTCTTCACCCGAGTGTCCAAGACATGCGGCCGCAGATCAGATGAGACGACAACAAAGTCGATCATCGAACTGCGACCTAGGGTGTCCTGGTGCCAAGAGCACATATGGACACCCTTATGCTTAAACATGGTGTTCGTTATGGACAATCCATGACGAGCACAGAAGTCCAATAACAGAACACCACTCTGGTTCAGATCAGGGGGGCCGTTCCTCCCAACCACACCCCTCCAGGTCTCACTGTCATTGCCCACGTGAGCGTTGAAGTCCCCCAGTAGAACAAGGGAGTCCCCAGGAGGCGCACTCTCCAATACCCCCTCCAAGGACTCCAAAAAGGGTGGGTAGTCTGAGCTGCCGTTTGGTGCATAGGCACAAACAACAGTCAGAGCCCGTCCCCCCACACGTAGGCGAAGGGAGGCTACCCTCTCGTTCACCGGGGTGAACCCCAACGTACAGGCACCAAGATTCATTCAACCTTTATTTATACAGGCTAGCCTCGTTGAGTCACGGGGACTCATTTACAAGAGGGACCTGTCTCACTCACACCAAACAACCATCCACTCTCACACTCACACCTAGGGTCAATTTAGAGTCACCAATCAGCCTAACAAGCATGTTTTTTGGTCTGTGGGAGGAAACCGGAGTACCCGGAGGAAACCCACGCATGCACGGGGAGAACATGCAAACTCCACCCAGAAAGGCCCCGGACCGGGATTTGAACCGGCAACCTTCTCGCTGATGGGGGGCAGCACAATAATCCTTAGCATCCAATGCTTCAACAACATCATTAAGAACCTTCAGAGAAGCAGTTGTTGTGCTGTGTTGTTTCCTGAAACCAGATTGATGGAGAGGTAAGATGTTAAATGAGTCCAGATAATTTTTGATCTGAGAGTTTATCAGTTTTTCTAGAACCTTGGCTAAAATGCAGAGTTTAGAGATCGGTCGATAATTGTTCAGTGAGGTGGGGTCACCTCCCTTCAGCAAAGGAAGAACAAAGGCTGTTTTCCAATAGTCTGGAATGGAGTTTTGTCTTATGGACCGGTTAAAGATGTGGGTCACAGGGACTGTGATGATATATGTGATGATAAATTTTTCATTCAACCTTTATTTATACAGGCTAGCCTCGTTGAGTCACGGGGACTCATTTACAAGAGGGACCTGTCTCACTCACACCAAACAACCATCCACTCTCTCACTCACACCTAGGGTCAATTTAGAGTCACCAATCAGCCTAACAAGCATGTTTTTTGGTCTGTGGGAGGAAACCGGAGTACCCGGAGGAAACCCACGCATGCACGGGGAGAACATGCAAACTCCACCCAGAAAGGCCCCGGACCGGGATTTGAACCGGCAACCTTCTCGCTGAGAGGCAGCAGCTCTACCAGTTGTGCCACCGAGCTTTAAATTAAACATTCTAATAAAATAAACCATAAAATCTCCACCTTAACCCGATTTATGCTGCATTGATATGTAAATGTTTAAAACTCAAACATGACGTTTGAAGTTTCACATTACAAGATCTGTACTTTTATTTTGTAGTGGAGGAAAACGGAAGTTGTCGTTCTTGTTTGTACACGTCACTTCCGTTTCACGCTCTGCCTAAACCCAGACCTGCACGTGTTTGAAAGGTTTCTTAGGGTTTTTCAAAAACATTTAACCTTATTTGTATCGCCTTTTCGGACATCGGAGCTGGTTTTGGACCGTACGCGGACTCTTTGAAGTTGTTTGACTGATTTCCTGGAGGAGAAACGGACACTTTTCATGCTAGTTTTTTTATTTAGCCGAGCAGCTAGCGACACGAGCTGCTAGCTAACATGCCCGGGCTTGTTCCAATGACGGCGAGACACAGCGACGGAGACGCGACTTTAAAGGCTCGACATTTGGATTTAATGAATTAAAGAGAAGTTTAATGGATTACCAGTTTCCTCAGCAGTTGTTTCCCTCTTTTTACAACAACGGACCGCCGTCGTTTTCGGTCTCAAGCAGCGGAGAAGCTGGAGGATGGGGCTGTTACGACGGAGTTTTACCTCAGGTGTGGACAGGAAGTCAAGTTAAAGCTTTTTAATTTGTACCTGTGGGTTTGTTTTACTCCTGATAAAGGACACATTTGTAAACACTGATAGGAATAATACAAGTTGACATGAAGGGTAAAAGTGTGGTTGCAGTTTCAGTGATGGAAGCACAGCCCAGAGTAAAACAAAATGAAATCTCACATATTTGAATGACGTTGGCATCGCTTTCTTTTTCCAACCCCTATCCATTACATTTAAAACTAAACTGGATTTGGCTGCTTTAATAATGTGTTGTTGCAAGCAAAAATTGTGACCTTCAATGGGACATTTTATGACGTTTCAATTAATGTATTAATTGTGACAGTTTTAACTTTAAAATGTATAACCCAAGAGGCTTACAGATTTCTGTTTTTGCAGTTATTTACACTTATACTACAGTAAATTATACTAAACTACAGTAAATTATATTAAACTACCACGAATTGAGCTTGCTGTCTCTCTAAACTAAAGTAAATTGTATTAAACTACAGTAAATTGTATTAAACTACAGTAAATTGTATTAAACTACAGTAAATTGTATTAAACTACAGTAAATTATACTAAACTACAGTAAATTATACTAAACTGAGTAAATTATACTAAATACAGTAAATTATACTAAACTACAGTTAATTATATTAAACTACAGTAAATTATATTAAACTACAGTAAATTATACTAAACTACAGTAAATTATATTAAACTACAGTAGATTATATTAAACTACAGTAAATTATATTAAAGTACAGTAAATTATACTAAACTACAGTAAATTATACTAAACTACAGTAAATTATACTAAACTACAGTAAATTATACTAAACTACAGTAAATTATACTAAACTACAGTTAATTATATTAAACTACAGTAAATTATATTAAACTACAGTAAATTATACTAAACTACAGTAAATTATATTAAACTACAGTAAATTATATTAAACTACAGTAAATTATACTAAACTACAGTAAATTATATTAAACTACAGTAAATTATATTAAACTACAGTAAATTATATTAAACTACAGTAAATTATACTAAACTACAGTAAATTATACTAAACTACAGTAAATTATACTAAACTACAGTAAATTATACTAAACTACAGTAAATTATACTAAACTACAGTAAATTATACTAAACTACAGTAAATTATACTAAACTACAGTTAATTATACTAAACTACAGTTAATTATACTAAACTACAGTTAATTATACTAAACTACAGTTAATTATATTAAACTACAGTTAATTATATTAAACTACAGTAAATTATACTAAACTACAGTAAATTATACTAAACTACAGTAAATTATACTAAACTACAGTAAATTATACTAAACTACAGTAAATTATACTAAACTACAGTAAATTATACTAAACTACAGTAAATTATATTAAACTACAGTAAATTATACTAAACTACAGTAAATTATATTAAACTACAGTAAATTATATTAAACTACAGTAAATTATACTAAACTACAGTAAATTATACTAAACTACAGTAAATTATACTAAACTACAGTAAATTATACTAAACTACAGTAAATTATACTAAACTACAGTAAATTATATTAAACTACAGTAAATTATATTAAACTACAGTAAATTATATTAAACTACAGTAAATTATATTAAACTACAGTAAATTATACTAAACTACAGTAAATTATACTAAACTACAGTAAATTATACTAAACTACAGTAAATTATACTAAACTACAGTAAATTATACTAAACTACAGTAAATTATATTAAACTACAGTAAATTATATTAAACTACAGTAAATTATACTAAACTACAGTAAATTATACTAAACTACAGTAAATTATACTAAACTACAGTAAATTATATAAACTACAGTAAATTATATTAAACTACAGTAAATTATATTAAACTACAGTAAATTATATTAAACTACAGTAAATTATACTAAACTACAGTAAATTATGTTAAACTACAGTAAATTATACTAAACTACAGTAAATTATACTAAACTACAGTAAATTATACTAAACTACAGTAAATTATACTAAACTACAGTAAATTATATTAAACTACAGTAAATTATACTAAACTACAGTAAATTATACTAAACTACAGTAAATTATATTAAACTACAGTAAATTATTAAACTACAGTAAATTATACTAAACTACAGTAAATTATACTAAACTACAGTAAATTATATTAAACTACAGTAAATTGTACTAAACTACAGTAAATTATATTAAATTACAGTACTGTTTACAGTACTGTTTATACTTGGTTTTACAATTTTTACCCACATCTTTCTTTTCGGTCATGGGGGGGGGTCACGTGTTCCCATATCGAGCAGTCAATATGTTCGAGGGGCAGGGGACACCCTGGACACGTCTCCAGTTCATCACAGGGACACATGGAGACAAACGAGACAAACAACCATTCACTGTCTCACCTGGGGACAGTTTAGAGTCACCATCAGTCTAACATGCATGTTTCTGGTCTTTGGGAGGAAACTGGAGTACCTGGAGAAAACCCACGCAGCACAGAGAGAACATGCAAACTCCACACAGAAAGGTGGCTGGGATTTGAACCAGCGACCTCCTCACTGAGAGGTGGCGGCGGCTCTGCCAATTGTACCACTGCGCCGCTTTGGTTGAACTAAAACTAGATGTTGTGTTTGTGCCGTCAGGAGTTTGTAACGGTTGTTTGTGCTCTCAGGGCGGTGGAGGTTCTCTGTCCAGCTGCACGTTTACATCCAAACATCAGGTCAAAGGTCAGGCGTGGACCCAGACCGAGCCCGTGGTGCTCCCACTCTTCACTCCTAAAACAGGTGGGAAACACCTGACGGGGGTTCTGCTTCAGACGGTCCAATGTGGTTTCTCTATAGCCTCTTATCAACAGGTCTGGTTCCTGTAAGGTCCCATTGTGGCTAGTTTGGGCCAGTTCCTATGGGACCGGTTTATTTCTGTATCCATGCGCGCATTAGGACCCCTTTAGTGGGCGTGAAGTTCTCCTGCAGTGGGCGGGTAGTTCTCCTGCAGTGGGTGGATCATTAATATCAACGCTTCTAACCAGCTGGTGGCGCTAGTGATACATTAAGCTCTTTACGAACCACCACTAACAATAGAAGAAGAAGAGCTGGGGAAAACAACACACAACAAAATGGATGACCTCGTTGCTTTTTTCAACGTTCTGCTTTGCCTGTTGCTTTTTCAAAGAGTAGAAGAACTGAGCAGAGTTGGGAGGGAAGCGATTTTCAATCACAGAAGACACGTTATTTTCAGGCGTCGAAGAGAACTTCTGTTCAGACGTTTAACAGCAATCCGAACCATGGAAAGGCTGCGTTTATCCACACAAAACACTGAACAGTCTGGAGCAAAGTAGAGTTTTTGAACGTTTAAATGAAGTTTCCATAGCATAGCATAGTTCATTACTTATTAATAAACTACATTACATTGGACTCTGGAAAAACCTTTTAGTGTTTATGCTTAACCTTGCAGCTTATTAAATTAAGCTATCGCACATTATCTCAACAATTGAAGTGATGTTTAGCAAGAGGAAGCTAGGCTTTTTTAACTTCGATTTGATCCTCTATCCATTAAAAAACTACATGATTTGAAAAACATGGCTATAGTGTTTTAAATTTAAATCCTGCTGTGCTCCATTTTACCAGTCAAACTCACGGAGATATTTTTTGACCTTGGGTAAACATGCTGCAGAAGCTGCTGGATCCACAGGATGGACATCAGGCCACAGGTGTTTGAGATGCTATGATGGAGAAACTCCTGAATGAGGATGATTATAAACAGATTACACAAATCCTACACCTTTATAACTGTACTGCTATGTAGATTGATTTACAAAACATGGAAATAATGTATTATGGCTACAATTTCCAGTACTCATTACAGAAAAAACAAAACAATAGAAAAGCTACTCCTTATTTGTAACTGTCACTAATCATCTGAGGACCTTTGTCAATTTAATGAAAAATAGTGTGTGTGTGTGATTCAAGTTATAAAGCTGTGCTTTGCCGTGAGCTTGGGTTATGGAGATTGACACATGCCGAACAATCTCCATTTTGCAAGCTTACAGAACGCCACAGCTTTATAACTTTATTCACACACTCCATTTTTCATTAAATTGACATTGCTCCTCAGATGATTAGCGAAATGTCTTCACTTCAAATGAAAGTCTTTTTTTTTTTTATCCATTTTGGTTTGGATTTGACATGTAAAGGATAACATAGAATCTTCACCAGTGTCGTTATAGGTTAAAAAAAAACAAAGTTACTTTGCTTATCCTACACTATTGACTTACAACAAAAATGCTGTAAGCGCTTCACTTTTGAAGATAAGATGGAAGCACAACTTACAATTGTGTTTTTATTAGAAATTAAGGCATACAAAACAAGAAAAAACTTTTTTAAGGTTTAGAAATATACATCTCTCGTAACTTATCGGTTTGCCATGGAACGGGCAACCGTTTCCAGCACCCCAAGGAGCGCTTGATTGAAAGCAGCCCTCTGGTCAGCCTCCTGCCTTCGTTGTGCTGCTTCCTCTCTTCTTAAAGCCATTTCCTCCCTCAGAATGGCTTGCTCCTGCTCCCTCGCTGCGTCAGCTTGACGTTGACTCTCCGCAGCAGCGGCCTCACGTGCTTTTTGGGCTTCCTCGATGGTTAACCGGAAGTGTTCCTCTCGCTGTGCCCGGTTCTTCTCCTCCTGTTCAGTCTGAGCTGTAATAAAGCTTTCAGCTACAGTTGTCGCTTTGCGCTTTCTATGACCTAGATAGAACAAACAAGAAAATGGCTGTTAGACAATGAAGTACAGAATGATACAGTTTTTAAATACGTTATTGAAGTTTTAGTTCCTGCTAATTTTGAAAAAAGATCGTAACATCAGGAATATGATTCTCTTCATAAAGCAATCTTGCACCTTTATGGTGGTAAGCAAGTGGGTATAAACAAATGACATGTATTCTTTTTCAAGAGTTTGTGTGAATTTAGAAAAAGAACAAGGCCATCATAAAACAACAAAAAAAAACACACTGAATAATATGAATTATAAACTTGATGAATGAAAGTTAAAGTAATAAATGAATAATACATTTTAGCATTAACACAATTGAATAATTGATAATGTAGTTTTACTACATGTACGTTGTTTTACAAGAAAATAGTAAACACAACACAAAATTACTATCAACGTGATGTTAGACACGTTTGGTGCTGCTTCATACCTAGTAAGGGGTGTTGGGTGGGGCCTTTCTGCTGCGTGTTGACCGGCGGAGTGGATGTAGAATTCCTTGAAGCTGTACTTGGAGATTCAGTGGTCGGGGAAGGGTTTGAAGTGGGAAGGCTTGGAGAGTCAGAAACAGAATCTGAAGAGCCTTCTTCTTCTTCATGGACACTGTCTGCATCAAAAAAAGAGTGCAAAAACAGAAACAAAGTACAGTTAACATTGATGCCAAGTAATGACGACGTAACAGTGTGAGCCTCATTTGTTAAGATAGTGTATATACAGAATTTCTTGAATTAATTCTAATAGCTATTAATATAAATTTAATGCCATTACAATGTTTTTAATACTACTACAACACTGAGCTGGAACCATTGTATTTCAGTTCAGAGCAACTAATAGTAAAGTGATAAATTACTGTAATTTTCTTCCTAAAGTTTGGTAGTAAATGTAGTTTTATAACTATTTTTGTATGCTGGATACATCAAGTTGCTTCTTGCCTCAATAAAAAGCACTGACCTACTTGTTATTTAAATCTAACCCACGGCAAATAGTTATTTAACTTTTCACACACACAACATAACTCTAATGGCAAACAAAAAACTTGAAACTTGAAACCAGAATAGTTTAAAATAATTCATCATTGAACACATGCAAAATTCAAATAGAGGGGGGAAAATAATAACAGCTGTACTGTATATTTCTGCCTGTAAGTCTCTGTTTTTAACAAAATTTACATGCCCTGGGACTTATAGGCCAAAGTGACATATTTATCGAATTTTTCCCATATTTATAAACCATTTTTGGACAGATATAACCGTTTCCATTTAGACTAAACCAAAAACAGCTGCACCACCCCGGTGAATTTGACCATTAAAGTGCATTTATTAAGCAAATGATAGACTGACACGCAACTCTGCTATAATTTACAGCTAAGAAACAATTCTTTAGGAGCTTTTTTGTTGTTAAATTTAAGATAAACGAGCGCATGCCTTCTTCCTTGTTGTTGTCGTCCCGCACGCGCGTGCAACAGCACCAAGCGCCAAACTATCTTTACAGCAGATTATTAAATCACGTTTTTAGTAAGAAAACGTTAGACTGAGACACACCTATGCTATAATTGACAGCTAAATAATTGTTTATGTATTTTTCTTCAGAGAAAGGGGCCGCTCCGAGTCCTCCCTCCATCTTTTTTTTTTTTTCAGAAAAGCCTCTCGGCTGTTGCTGAAGTCTCCGGTGGTTTTTCAGTCCAAAAACGCTCAGAGAGTTGCATGACTCACTGGAAATATGTTTAAAGTTATAAAACACTCACCATCTACTATAGACTCCAGAAGAGAAGTGCTCCTCCGACTTGTTGTTCTCGATTTTTGGCAGCATGGCAGCTTGCATTTCCTGGAAGACTTCTTCTTCTTCTTCTTCTTCTTGGCGGATTGCAAACAACGTTCAGGTGCATACCGCCACCTACTGGAGAAGACTGAATCTCCGCCCTCCGACCTAGGACTACGCCCCCTGACCAATCAGTGACCACACTGTGCTGATGTCATAACTGGACCCATGAGAACTGGTACTTTGTACCTCAGTCAAGAAGGACCCAAAATAGGACCGGTTTCTCGTGAACAGGACCCTGTGGGTACACTCCATAACTAGTTGTTAACTAGTTACGAACGAGCCCGAACGAGCGCCAACAGGACCTGTTGATAAGAGGCATATTTTTACTCAAGGTTTTATTTAATAAAGATGTCAAAAGGTTTAGTTTTTTATAAAGGGAGTTGATCTGCTTCAGGTTCTGCAGAACCTCCTGAACGATGTTCACTTCAGAATTACTCCAAACAGTTTTGTGCATGCTGGATCAGTAAATTACAAATATTACAAAATATGGACAGAAACTTTTGTTAAAATCAAACAATTTTTGCTTCTAACGGATTCGTCTTTTTTCATTAAAATTTTCTGTACAGTATTTGTTCTATATTTATTAATATTTTCTCTCTTTGTTTCACTTTTTTCCAGCTTTTTTCTGTAATTTGACGCCTCCAGATCCGTTGGACTTCACCGAACATGTGAGAAAACATTGATGAAGAAATCTTAACAAATATTTATTAATAGAACTGGACAATATCTCGATATTTTTAGAATATCTACCGGTAGATAATTTTTTTTGCAATATAAGATGTTTTGGAGACGGTTTGGTTTAAATGGTCAGAGGAGGGTCAGAAAGATGATTTCTGTAGACAAGTCTCTAAACAAGTCCTGACAAAAGTCAGAGAGTCTTTATTGTCATTTGCACCGCATGTGGTAC